>JASCZW010005614.1:0-160397 GCA_034211315.2 Aedes japonicus
GCGGCTTTTTCCCGCCAACTCGCAGGCTTCAGCAGCCATGTTTCTCGCAGCGAGGTTGACGGGAGCATCCGCAAGATCAAACTGCACCAACGCCTGTGTTGATTAGTTAACATAATTACTGTTTCGAAAATAACTGAATTTGTTACTGTGTCATAAAATGAATTGGATAAATTCAATTTGAGTTCAATGGAATTATATCAAACTGCTATAAAACTGATTTTATTGTTCTATATTCACGGGAAGGGTTTCTGGCGTATGAGGAGTTACAATGTAGTTGTGATGGATGGGTATAAATACTGGAACGAACATAAATAAAGCTCAATTGGTATACACGAAAGATGTTTTTCACAAACCCAGCTTTCAGCATTCCAAAACACATGTCAACTTTCTTTTCCAGTTATTTTGTTGGCCCTGAAAAGGGCCATTTTGGGTTCGAGGGAACAGCTACTACCACCACCTCATTTCGTCATGAAGCTGGTTTACTTGATCATGACTAAGGTTCGCTCTGAAACCTCGTGTTTGGCTAGCTCTCCCGGCAGCATGATCGAGGGGCAGTTTGAATTTCCAGAGACGTCAGGGCCATCCGCCAATTGATTTAAGTCAGTCAGGCAGCTACGCTTTCAATCCGCTCGGACATGTCATTTACGAAGCTGTTCATAATGATTATTCCTTTGGAGGAAACGACAGTATCGGGTTAAAATGCTTCACCATCCGGTAGAACCTTGCTGCTGGAACTGTTTGGCTTCCGAGATGGTGAAGCGAGAATACACCATAAGAGCATACCCTATTGATATGATCGACCACCTGGAAATCATTATCCTTATTGCGTTGTAGATGGTTGTAGGTCTATTTGGGAATTCAAAGTCTGTTATTGCAGATAGACGAAATAGTGCTAATTGAACGATAGACCAGGATGGGAAGTAAATATGTAAGAAAATTCTATTGTTAACTCCTCAGATAGCATTTGGTGGCTTCTAAAAAGGACCGTTTGGTTTTAATAATGATACGGCCCTAGTTGCATTTTGTACGATGGTTGAACCACATACTTTGCAGCCATATTTATGCTGCGACATTTTAGTTGGATATTCTCAAAATTATTTGATTCCTATCGAATGATTGAAATTTCAAACAGCACAAGAGACATATTCAACCAAACAAACTCTTTAATAAGCAAACTGATTTGGTCAGTACTGAAAAGGACGGATATAGGGTAGAGAACAGCTTGAGCATCCCAAGACTCTATTCAGCTAACGGGGTAAAGTTAACCTATAACGCTCATTTTTGCAGTATGGTGCTCCATCTAGTGAAGCACCATACTGCAAAAATGAGCGTTGTAGGTTAACGTTTACCCCGTGCTTGGAATAAGGTCTTGAGGTGCTTAAGCCGTTGCCTACCCTAGTTGACGGGTGAAAGACATTGTTCACGGTTAAACTTGGGGTTTCTTCTTGGTATTCTTGGTTCAGCTCCTCATCGGTGCGGGTGGCCATCTGCAGGTGACGTGGGATGATTCTTGTCCCGTTGTTGTCACGGGCGGCTTTTCCCATCAACTTGTAGGCTTAAACAGCCTTATTTCTCGCAGTTGACGGGAGCATCGGCCCAAACAGCCAACTGTACCAACTTCTCTGGATAACGAATGCTCACTAGTGCATCCTCCAGTGTGGTTGCTCGCCTACTGCCTTGCTACAGCACATTTTGCTCTGCACAGCACTATGCTACCGTAAGACTGAATCAAATTTTCATTCAACGAAGTCAATGTGATACTAAGTGCATCAAAGGGGACGAAATTCAATTATTGCGCCACAACAATTAGTTTTAATTAGTGCACGCAAGACGGATGATTTTCTTAACAGAAATGTTCCTAAGCAAGTGCCAGCAACTAATCCGGTATGCACAACTAGGAACTAAAACGAACTCAACCACATAGTCTAGTCGGTCTCTGACGTGTCGCAATTCGGCTCGAATTATCCCTTCTAAAATTTCGTTCGATAGTTGTTCAACGGTCTTTGTGATATACTCCGGGACGCGGCGTTTAATGAATGCTATTTTCAGCTGTGACGCGGTAATTGAACTACTAACCGACAATAGAAAAATTCATTCAATCAAACTCTTCTGTTGATAAACTGATTTGGTCGTCCTGAAAAGGACGGATGTAATTGACGAGGGAGAATTAGTTTGCGATTCCCCTAGGGTTGTTTGTCTCGTCACGGGCGGTTTTTTCCCGCCAACTCGTAGATTTCAGCAGCCATGTCTCTCTCAGAGAGGTTTACGGGAACATCGGCACCAAAAGCCAACTGTACCAACGCCTCTCCCGCTTCACTTTACTCAATTTTTAAGTACAATTGTATGCTATCTCTTTTTCTCTCACGGAAATGTTACTCAATATTCGTAAAAATGGATCTAATCAAAATTGAGTTTGAACGGTACCGCTCTATTACCTTCGATAGCTCCGTGGGCGGGTTACCATACATCGACCGGGATTGTGTTCGAAAGGGTGATACGGGGCATGCATTAACATGCAATAATTGGTGGTCGCAATCACTTCGAAGCGCTCTCTAGTTCCTCCAAGCACATAAACACACACACATGAACACTGGAAAACACTTTTATATCGCGGCAAACTACATTATATTTTCTCGGACAAACTACATTTATTTAAACTAACTCTATCTTTAAACTTACTTTACGAGGGGCGTAGAGCGTAGGGGCTCGCGTACCGATCCGGACCGTGACCTTTTAGTTTCTGACTTTCTTCTCCTAACCTGGATGTAGGGAAACCTTCTGCTGCGATGATCGGGTTTCAGGGTAATCACTCTCACTGTTCCGTCATCTCCGGGATGTACCGTAACAATTCGCCCGAATTTCCAACGCAGGGGAGGTAAATTATCGTCGTGAATTACTACGAGTTTTCCTACGTCGATAGGAGAATAGAAACATGCACTCGATCGAGAAACCTTCATCTGCTGACTTAATCTCTCCGATACGAAATTGGTCTCTGACCCAGAGTCCAACAGGGCGCGTGCAGGAAGACGAGTACCATTATCATCCTCAATTAATACGACGGCTGTAGCCAAGAGTACTTGCGAATGTTGATGAGCTGTAGCGGACACTACAGGCTCCGTAGATGCGACGTTCGATACTTGGATGGAAGATGAGAATGCCTCCCGACGATCCTGCGAAATAGACGGTTTATTGCCCCAGCAATTGCCGCGACCTTGGTATCCTTCTCTCCTTTCGGCTTAAAACACACTAGTGTATGATGTCGACCTCTACAATGTTTGCATCTGTATTTAGATGGTCAACCTCTGGCCTGATGACCCGTCCTTAAACAGTTCCGACAGAGTCCATTTGATTTAAGCAGATTATCCCGATCAGCTACAGTCAACCGTTTAAACTCCTCACAGTAGTAGAGAAAGTGATCTGATGAACAGGCAACATAACGAGGCTTCGAATCTTGAGTGGAGCTGTAGCTGGTCTTCATCAGATGTGATTTAAATTTAGGTTGCTGTTGTATCGATGAGGCACCCTTATTGTTAGTAGATTTCGATGGCAAACTGTCCAAAACCTGAGTCCTGCGATGCAAAAATTCACGCAAATCTTCAAGTGTGTCTTCTTGTTTCGTAGTTCAGATCTGTTCCCACCCTCTCCGAGTAACTGGATCCAAGTGAGCTGTAAGGATGTTCACCAGGAGAAGATCCTTGTAATCAACTGGCTGAATGATCTGATCGAGAGTCTGCACTATTCTCTCGAGAACGACGTGCAATTCTGTTCCGGATTCCTTAGATAAAGTAGGCAACTTAAAGAGAGACTCTACCTGCCGCCTCTTCAACTGCTTACTGTTATTATACCGCTTCACTAATAGATCCCAAGCCACCTGGTAATTGGCATTTGTGATTGGGAGAGGATCTATCAGCGCCTTCGGCTCCCTTGAAGGCAACCCTTCAGATAATGGAACTTTTCCACCTCTGGTAGTTCCGCCTTCCAATGGATAAGTGAGGTGAATAGGTCCCGGAAGCTCAACCATTCGTCGATGTTGCCATTAAACGTTTGCAGAGTGATCTGAGGCAAACGCACGTGATCCGTAATTCCATGTGCCAATCCATCACCTCCTCGGAAGGAACTCTCCAACTCCTTTGGCCGCTCCAGATCCTTGAGCTTGTCCGACAAGAAGGATTTCAGCTGATAGTAGCGGTCTCTGAACTCCATGCGCTCCTTCTCTAACGTAGCACTTTCAGGGTTGTAGTCTTCGTGAGAAAAGATGTCGACCAAAGCTTCGCTAAAGCCTTCCCAAAGCTGATCCAACTGACCCAGGTGGATCTCAATTTCGGTAGATGTAGTGGTCTCCTTGAACAACTGGCCAAACCGGTCGATATCGACGAAAGATAGTTAAATTTCCTTCAACCTTGCCGTCAAGGCCCTCGTTGACGGTGATTTCTTGGCGTCGGGTTTCATGGTTTTCATTTTTGCGTACCGAAAGAGAGAGAGACGTGGTGTAGTATGCTAAATATTGACCTAGCCTCTGCTAGGCATATACTGCAAGTATTTACGCGGAAAACAAGTACTGGTACTCCAAAACTCCAACAAAATTTCAGCATACACGTTACGTCAAACGTCCGAACGATATACAGATGCTAAGGCTTCAATAAAATGGAAGGCCTTACACCAAGCCGTTGTGATGACACACCAACCAACCAAATTCAGCATCCACTCGAGCAAAGGGATGGCGAAGAGGAGGAAAAGCAGTGTAGTAACCAAAAGGGGTCAGCTTCGGCCGGGCATATACTCACCTGGAGAAACTAACAGAAGTGCAATCCCAGGAAGTCCGAATATCAAAAAAAATATCCAAACGAGCATTCAGGGCTCAGCAGGAAATGGCAAAGTGAAGAGGATAAAATTTCATTCAAAATTGTGTATTTTCTGCGCCTAGCTTCGGCAGTATACTAATAAGTTCACTCACCCAAGAAACGTATTAATTTTGTTCCCTCTTCATGTCGACTTTTCTTGAAAACCAGCAGTTGCTGTAACCGTAGGCGCCTTGGAGTAAACGCTGCTCCTTTTCCACCGTTGTAGCACCGTAGAAAGCATGCAAATGTTGAAAGGTGTTCAGTTCCTGTTCGAAATTGCTCGTTGAAAAGTGCCAGTCCTGGCTTGCGAGTTATTAGCGGAAATTGGCGGAATGCCAAGCCTCATCAATGGAACGGTTCCATTCATACAGTCACAGATCCAGAGAAACAAGTCGAAATGTTCGCATTAGTAAATGGGTAGCCTATGCTCAGGCTGGACATACACTATTCTAACTTTTTACCTGTGTAAGAATGCGTTGCGCCAGTCCAGCGTTCCGAAAATAATCCTGAAGATTGATTCTTCTTCCGCGTCGCTTTCGTGAATCGAATGCGATATCCACAATCAGATAAAACGTGATGATGCGAATATCATGAGGTAGTCAGCCATGTTCCAGTTGATTTCCAAATTTTTAATGGCTATACCCATGCAGGCCAAGCCTATTCAACCGCAATGGCGCTTCAGCCCAAGTGACGCCAATTATTGAGCGGTTAGGCTTTGTCCAAATTGTAATGGAAGTTCCTTAGTGCTCATGTGCAAACAATAACCTTTAGTGCAGTGACCTCCGTCCATTGGTGTATCACAATGCCGGTTTAGAGCGTTGTTCCAACTCAAAGTGAAAGTACCATCACCCGTGAAGGTCTCGAATCCGGTTCGTAGGACCAAAATAAACGGTACCGCTCTATAACTTTCGATAGCTCCGTGGGAGGGTGAAGGTCTCGAATCCGGTTCGTAGGACCAAAATAAACGGTACCGCTCTATAACCTTCGATAGCTCCGTGGGAGGGTTACCGTACATCGACCGGGATTGTGTGCGAAAGGGTGATACGAGGCATGCATTAACATGCAATCATTGCACAGTGGGCAAGAACTGATGAAGACTAAGGAAACAAACTGTAATTTTTGTCGCTTTTAAGCGCGGTTTGTAAACAGGTTCATTTCCGCTTGGAAATTGTCTGAGAAATTGAATGGAACTGGTTTCATCACCGCACGGATATGGTTGTGGAGTTATAGAGCTTATTTTACCCCACTTCCTCTTATATTCTTGAATAATTTATAAATGTCTTTGTACGGAGTGCCTCAAGAACAATCAAATACGACTAGTCCTTTGTGAAATTTCCTGAAGAATCTAATAAAAGTTATTTCATCTACCGCAAGGCTCTGTGAACGAAGATATGGCTGATTTTACCCCACTTTCCCTTATATTATTGAATAGTTTATAGATATCTTCTTATTTTTAGGCTTATTTTCAGCGTAGGTGCCTCAATTGTGCTTGCTATTTCTTCTTCCTATTTAACATTTTACAAGCTTATTGCTTTCACAATTACCTTGCACAATTTGCTTGCACTCAACTTTGTGTTCTATACATGCGTTTCCACAGTTATTAATTGAGAGCTTCCGATGCCAAGTACCATTTTTGTATTAGTAGGATTGTGTGGCAAATACAATCATACCCTATACCCAGTGAGTCGAGAAATTTTCCTTAACGAAAAATTCCTAGACCAGACCGAGAATCGAACCCAGCCAGCTCCAGCATTGTGTTGCTTTGTAATTGTGGAAGCGATAAGCTTGTAAAATGCTAAATAGGACGAAGAAATAGCAAGCACAATTGAGGCACCTACGCTGAAAATAAGCCTAAAAATAAGAAGCTATCTATAAACTACTCAATAATACAAGGGAAAGTGGGGTAAAACCAGCCATATCTTTGTTCACAAAGCCGTGCGATGATTGAAACAACTTGTTATCGATTTTTCAGGAAATTTCATATTGGACTAGTCCTATTTTGTTGATCTTGAGGCACTCTGAGCAAAGATATCTATAAACTATTCAAGAATTCAAGGGGAAGTGGGGTAAAACCAGCCATATCTTTGTTCACAGAGCCGTGCGATAGATGAAATAACTTCTATTCGATTTTTCAGAAAATTTCACATGGGATTAGCACTATTTGGTTGATCTTGAGGCACTCCAAGCAAAGATATCTATAAACTATTCAATAATACAAGGGAAGTGGGTAAAACCAGCCATATCTTCGTTCACAGAGTCGTGCGGTGGTTGAAACAACCTGTTTTCGATTTTCCAGGAAATTTCACATGGAGTTAGCACTATTTTGTTGATTTTGAGCCTCTCCGTGCAAAGATATCTATACACTATTCAAAAATATTAGGGGAAGTTGGGTAAAATAATCTCTATAACTCCACAACCATATCCGTGCGGCTATTGAAACCAGTTCCATTGGATTTCTCAGACAACTTCCAAACGGAAATGGCCTTGTTTAGAAGCCGTGCTTAAAAGCGACAAAATTTACAGATTTTTTCTTTAGTCTTCATCAGTTCTTGCCCACTGTGCATTGGTGGTCGCAATCACTTCGAAGCGCTCTCTAGTTCCTCCAAGCACATAAACACACACACATGAACACTGGAAAACACTTTTATTTCGCGGCAAACTACATAATATTTTCTCGGACAAACTACATTTATTTAAACTAACTCTATCTTTAATCTTACTTTACTATTATTTTCCTTAAATCTAACACATTAAAATACGGACGAGCGTAGGGGCTCGCGTACCGAACCGGACCGTGACCTTTTAGTTTCTGACTTTCTTCTCCTAACTTGGATGTAGGGAGACATTCTGCTGCGATGATCGGGTTTCTCCTTCGTGCAACTCCGACAGTAGCCTATCGCAGCTCTTCTTATCACGACACTGATAACGGCAAGGCGATTGATTGAGGCGACGATCGATGATGTGGTCAATCTCTCCTCGCTCGCACTGATGAGGTTGGTGATAGTTTGTGGTGGTGGATGGTTTTCAGATCTTACCAGGGTTGTAGCTCAGTGGGGATCGCACACGCGATCAGAGTTGATCCACTTGTTCACGAAAATTGAGTAACATGTTCGTGAGAGAAAAAGAGATAGCATACAATTGTACTCAAAAATTGAGTAAAGTGAAGTGGGAGTGCGGGCAACGACTGCTCGCCAGTGGACCATCCAGGGTGCTTGATGCCACAAACTGTGTTGCCACAGCCACTGCACAGCTCCACGACTGTTGTAAGACTGAGTCAAAATTTCAGCTAAGAGCTGGTATGTTATGGCGTCGGATGCTATTGCACAAAAGAAGGCGGTACCAACGAAGGCAATGTGATACAAATTGCACCAAGCGGGACGAACTTCGTTATTGCGCCACAATAATTAGTTTTAATTAGTCTTAACAGAAATATTCTTAATTTCCTTGCCACTGCCAACAACTAATTCGCAGTTTGGCTTCTAGAATTTCGTTCCCTTCTAGAATTTCGTTCGTTAGTTGTTCAACGTTCGCTGTGAAACACTTCAGGACGCGGTGTTTAATGATTGCCATGTTCAGCCGTGACGCGGTAATTCAATAACAAACAGCACAATAGAAAAATCATCCAAACAAACTCTCTAGTCATTAAACTGATTTGGTCGTCCTGAAAAGGACGGGTTTAGTTGATGGGAGAAAAATAGTTTGTGATTCCTCTAGGGTTTTTCGGGAATTTTGTCTCGTTACGGGTGGCTTTTTCCCGCCAACTCGCAGGCTTCAGCAGCCATGTTTCTCGCAGCGAGGTTGACGGGAGCATCCGCAAGATCAAACTGCACCAAAGCCTGTGTTGATTAGTTAACATAATTACTGTTTCGAAAATAATTGAATTTGTTATTGTGTGATAAAATGAATTGGATAAATACAATTTGAGTTCAATGGAATTATATCAAACTGCTATAAAACTTTGATTTTATTGTTAACGGGAAGGGTTTCCGGCGTATGAGGAGTTACACTGTAGTTGTAATGGATGGGTATAAATGCTGGAACGAACATAAATAAAGCTCAATTGGTATACGAAAGCTAATCGCAGTGTTTCAAACGAAAGAAACCGTATTCACTCTACCGTTCATTATATATCTCGCAGGTCGTCGAAGGTATATAATTTTTATGACTTAACAGTTGGTGCTGAAACCCGGGAATTTTGTCGCCGGTTCTAGTTTGTCGCTACACAAGTAATAAGTGCTAAGAATAATTTGTCTTGATCCACCTTCGTGAGAATTACTACGACGACCGACATCAAAACCGTGCCTGCTGGAAATAATACGTATCACTCGAACCGAGTCGTGTTGAAAGCTTTTCGAGTGTCGCCATCGCCAGCTACATAGGGGAAGCACAAGTTGTCGCCATCTTGATCACCGTTCTGCAATTCGTCAGATCACCGCATAATTATTTCCAGAAACGTTGCGAAGGTACGTACCATCCACGATTCCCTAGAAACTATATCGTAGTTTTGGAAATATGACTCCCAAAAGGAAGAATCGCCGATTACCGGTCGATTGAAGATTTTGAATCGCAAAAGAGCCACCATTTTGGGCTCAGGCAATTTGAAACATGCCTTTAATGAGAATTTCTAACTTGAGCAAGGTCCTCAGCTGCGCGTACGTTTAGACTTATTAGATGATTTATGTTTTCCGAAGTCCAAGATGAAATCGAATCCTTGGAAGTGGTTGATATGAATGAAGATTTTGATTTGTCCGAAGAGCGCATCGCCTTTCACAACATGTATGTTGAACTATAATTTTCATTAATGTCTAAATTGCCATGTGGAAACGTTCGTAGAGTAACATGTGAGCCTCTAAATCCTGTTTCAGTTGTCCAATCTGTCCGATTACCCGAAATAAAAATTCTCGAGTTCCATGGGAACCCGGAGGACTGGATAGAGTTTAGAGGTGTATTCAAATCACTTGTTCATGGAAATCTGCAATTAACACCAGTGCAAACATTAAATTATTTGAAAGCATCGCTCAAATCTCAGGCACAAAGGATCGTCTCCTCTCTCGAAATGTGTGCAGACAATTATTTGATAGCTTGAAGGTTATTAGAAAAACGGTACAATAACCCAAATCTTTTGATCAAAAGACATCTCGCCGCGTTGTTTTCGATTCAACCGTTGAAACGTGAGTCGGCTACCAGTTTGTCTGAATTGGTAGACCAGTTTGATCGGCATGTTAGTATTTTAAATCAGTTGGAGGGGATGGAACAACACTGGAATTCGGTGCTTGTAGAAGGGTTGAGTCGTCGTCTAGATTCTAACACTTTGAGGGAATGGGAGAATCACTGCAATGTAGAGCAGAGACCAATCTACGAGAAACTTATCGCGTTTATTCGGAAACAAGCTAGGATGCTACAGTCGGTAAAGTTGTCCCAGGTTAACACCACCGCATGCGAAGTTAAACCGGTACCAAAATCTAAATCCTCTACTTTCGTGATTTCTGAGCCATCGAACAAATGTCCAGTGTGCAGGCGGGGTCATCCCATTTATCGTTGCGATCAGTTCAATCGGTTATCACCAAAAGAAAGGTTTAACGTAACGAAGCGGCATAAGTTGGGTATCAACTGTTTGAATGGTTTCCATCTCGCGAAGAATTGCAACTCGATTGGTTGTACTGTTTGTACCAATCGACATCACACTCTATTACATTTACCACTAACCTCGGGAACAGTGTCGAACACTGGTGGTAGTATCGCGAATACGTTTATGATAACGGATCACTCACGTCAAGATGAATCTGAGGTAACCCACTCTCCAAACCAGCAATAGAACTGCAGTGATAAAGCTGAAAGACGTATCGGGATTGTCTAGATTTGCTCGCGTCGTGTTAGATAATTGCTCGCCATGCAATTTTTTCTCCGAACCATTAGCCAGGAACCTCGGGTTGAAACGCATTAAAACCAACATGGATGTTGTCGGTTTCGGGCAAGGAAAGGTACATATAACTGAAATGGTTGAAGTACAAGTGTTTTCTCGCGTAAACGGGTTTAACATAGAGATGAAATGTCTAATTATAACAAAAATTCCCGCGGTGTTACCAAGCAAAAATATAAACATTTCCGATTGGAATATCCCGCGAAAGCTGGTTTTGGATGTCCCCAAATTCAATATCAGTGCTGGGGTGGATCTGTTAATAGGGGCTGAGTTTTTCTTCCGTTTAATTGAAAGTAGTAAATACCATATAGCTGATGGATATCCATCTTTACAGCGCACCGTGTTCGGTTATATTGTCTCCGAGATGTACGCGGCACCGAGAACAAACCCATCTATTTGTATCGTCAGCACAGGCCAACACCTCGATGGTATGCTCCAACGATTTTGGGACTTAGAGAGCATTAACGAGAATCCTATGCTGACTTCCGAAGAGCAGAGGTGCGAGGATCATTTCCGTAGAACAGTGTCGTGGGATCAAAATGGAAGGTATATAGTCCGTCTACCGTTACGAGAAGATCGCCTCCCGTTCCTTGGTGACTCGTATCAGTAAGCAAAACGCCGGTTTTTGACAACGGAAAGACGTTTCCAAGCCGATCCGAACTTTCGAGATGCATACTTCCAGTTCATGGATGAATACGCGCGGTTGGGGCATATGGAGCCCAGTAGACCAACAGGTAGCCTTCAATTTTATTTACCCCATCATGCAATATACCGACCCGATAGTTCAACAACCAAAACACGAATTGTTTTTGACGCGTCTTGTAGGGGAGGAAACCAACTAGCACTCAATGATGTTTTATATGCGTGTCCAACGGTTCAATCCACAATGTTGAGCATTGTATGTAATTATCTAATTCCTAAGTTTGTCTTCAAGGCCGATATTGAAAAAAATATTTAGGCAAATTTGGATCCATCCATTGGATCGTGGCTTACTTCAAGTGTTCTGGCGACGTAATCAAGGTGACCCACTCTTGAAATTCAATTTAACCACGTTAACCTATGGGACGGCTTGTGCTCCGTTTCAAGCAACGCGAGTTTTATTGAAATTAGCAGAAGACGCAGGTAGCCGATTTCCGTTAGGTGCTTGTATTTTGCGAAAGGGAACTTATATGGATGATACTTTGGCTGGAGGTGATGACCTTGATGAGGTCATACAGGCCACTGTTGAATTGAAACAATTATTGTCCATTGGAGGTTTCAATCTTCGAAAATGATGCTCGGATTTTGAGCCAAATTCCACCGAATTTAATAGAAATGCCTGAAAAGGTAGAACTCGATCATGCTGCTCCAGTGAAAACGTTAGGACTGTTTTGGAATCCACATACAGATAAATTCAGTATCAAGATACCTTCGCTTTTGGACTCGGATAGCATAACTAAACGAGTCGTGATTTCAGAAATGGCTCAATTATTTGATCCATTAGGTTTGGTAGAACCAGTGGTAGCTGCAGCGAAAATGTTCGTTCAAAAACTGTGGGCCGCAAATTTATCATGGGATGATCCATTACCTACAGAACTAGCAGGTTGGTGGAGACATTATCGAAATCAATTGCCTGAGCTACATCAGCTAGAGGTACCCCGACGAGTAATGGTTAGTAGGAATTATTCCTTACATTGTTTTTGCGATGCTTCTGAAAGAGGTTATGGAAGTTGCGTGTATGTAGTTTCTGTTGACGAATCCGGAAACCAGCACAGTAATCTTCTGATTTCGAAATCACGTGTAGCACCAATCAAAAATCTATCTATACCTCGTTTAGAGTTATGTGGAGCTCTTCTTGGATGTCAATTGGTGAATCAAATTCTTGCCAGGACAGAACTTGTTGGAAAAGTGACGTTTTGGACTGACTCTACTGTAGTTCTACATTGGATTAATTCTCCTCCCTCCACATGGAAATTTTTTGTTTCTAATAGAATCTCTGAGGTTCAAAGGCTTTCTGATGGACATGTTTGGAGGCATGTTCAATCGGAAAGTAACCCCGCAGATCATATTTCACGTTGAATGCATCCTATAGAAATACTAAAAAATCAGCCCTAGTTATCTTACTCAATCCTTGGATTTCTGCCAAATGGCACAGCCGGTGCGATTTCACAAGAACTAATAAGCTTGGAAAGGAAGACTATCACTTCTTTGATAACGATGGGTGAATCTACTTGGGATGTATTCGATCGGTTTTCGGACTTAGCTAAATTCGTAAAGGTAATTGCTTGGTGTTATCGATTCTATCACAACACTCGCTCCAACAAAGGTAATTGAATTGTTGGCAATTTGACCCCTGTTGAATTCAACAACGCATATAATTCCCTCATAAGGGTATCTCAAGAACAATCGTTTCCTAATGAAATAAAGGAATTGCAAAAGGCAAGGGGTGAGGATTATAGTTCTGCTGAGATGAATTTCAAGTCACTGATAAAGGGTTTGAATGTGTATTTACATGATGATCACCTGTTGAGGATAAAGGGACGACTAGTAAAACTATCAGCACCAATTGATACTAGATGTCCTATTTTGTTGTCAGATAACCACAGGCTAACAAAGATGATTGCACGATCTATTCACCTTCAAACGATGCATGATGGGCCAACCCTGTTACTTTCGACTATGCGGCAACGCTATTGGCCTATTCGTGGGAAAAACGCTATTGGCCTATTCGTGGGAACGTGCCAGAAAAGTAGTAAGAGAATGTGTACAATGTTTTCGCTGCAGACCACACCCTTCAGGCCAAATTATGGCTCCACTTCCTGGAGTCAGAATTACACCAGCTCGAGTATTCTCAAATTGTGGTCTGGACTATTATGGCCCCTTTTTATTGCACCCCCTTGTTGGTAGAGGAACCTCAGTTAAGGTTTACGTTGCATGCTTCGTATGTATGGTTTCCAAAGCCATTCATCTTGAGGTGGTGTTCGACCTCTCTTCACAGTCCTATATAAACGCTTTGAAACGCATCATAGCTAGACGTGGGAGAGTGGTTAATCTCTACTGCGATAATGCTACAACATTTGTCGGTGCAAATCGTGAGCTTAAAGAGCCTTGGGCGCAATTCTTACAGCAATTTCAATCAGAGATCTGGAACAATTACTGTATCAGTCAAGGCATAACGTTTAATTTTATTCCCGCTCGCTCACCTCATTTTGGGGGATTATGGGAGGCAGGCGTCAAATCTTTTAAACACCATTTTCATCGGGTATTTGGAATGAAAGCCCTAAGACTAGATGAGATGACGACAGTTATAACCCAAATAGAAGCCATTCTGAACTTAAGGCCGTTGACTCCGCTTTCCAATGACCCTAAAGATTTAACCGCGTTGACGCCGGGTCATCTATTAATCGGAGAACCAATGTTTTCCATCCTTGAACCCGATTTAACCGATGTCAACGCTATCAGTCAACTCCATCAGCGTTCAAAATGGCAAACCGTGGTCCAGCGCGATTTCAAGATAGGCGCATTAGTTTTGCTGAAACAAGAAAACCTGCCACCGTTAAAATGGAACATAGGACGTATCGTGGAAGTGTTTCCAGGGAGCGACGGGCACGTCCGAGTAGTTCGAAAGCAAACTTCAAGAGAGTTATTCAAAAGAGCAATAACCGAAGTGTGTCCCATTCCTATAGATGTCTCAGAAGATCGAAAGGATAGAAAACAAGGAGGTAAGGATGGTGTTCGACGAAAAGGTTCAAGAGACGCAAGCAAACTACCAAAACCAACAGAAGGCTCCGGTTAGTAAAATTACATGAATAAGTGAGTTGAATCAAGTGCTTCAACGGGGGCCGATGCGTTGATTTGTTAACATAATTACTGTTTCGAAAATAACTGAATTTGTTACTGCGTCATAAAATGAATTGGATAAATTTAATTTGAGTTCAATGGAATTATATCAAACTGCTATAAAACTGATTTTATTGTTCTATATTAACGGGAAGGGATTCCGGCGTATGAGGAGTTACAATGTAGTTGTGATGGATGGGTATAAATACTGAAACGAACATAAATAAAGCTCAATTGGTATACGAAAGCAAATCGCAGTGTCTCAAACGAAAGAAACCGTATTCACTCTACCGTTCATTATATTTCTCGCAGGTCGTCGAAGGTATATAATTTTTGTGACTTAACAGCCTGTCTGGGCAACGACTGCTCGCCAGTGAAACCTCCAGGTTGCTTGCTTCCGCTCACTGCCACTGCACAGTTCCACGTCTGTTTCTGCAAAATTTCTGCCAAGAGCTGCTATGTTATGGCGTCGTATGCTATTGCACAAACGAAGGCAGTACCAACGAAGGCAGTGTGATACAAATTACATCACAGGGGATTAGTCATTGTGCCACAATAATTAGTTTGAATTAGTGCACGCTAGACGGATGATTTTCTCAACAGAAATATGCCTAATTTGCTTCCCACCTACAGCAACTAATCCGGTATGCATAACTAGGAACAATGGCAAACTCCACCACATGGTCGGTCTCTGATATGTTGCAGTTTGGCTCGAATTATCCCTTCTAGACTTTCGTTCGTTAGTTGTTCAACGTTCTTTGTAATATAATCGGGGATGCGACGTTTAATGAATGCAATATTCAGCCGTGATGCGGTAATTGAATTAACAACAGCATAATAGAAAAATTCAACCCAGCTCTATAGTAGTTAAACTGATTTGGTCGTCCTGAAAAGTACGGATTTAGTTTACGAGGGAGAAATGTTTTCGATTCCTCTTGGGCTTTCTTTCTTCGTTCAGCTTCTCGTCGTTGTGGTTGGCTATCTGTATGTGGCCAGGTTGACGGTGAGGTTGACGGAAGCATCGGCACCAACAGCAAACTGCACCAACAGTAAACTGCACCAACGCTTCTCAGAGCAACGACTGCTCGCCAGTGCACCCTCCAATGTGCTTGCTGCCGCCGACTGCGTTTCTACGCTACTGCACAGCTCTACGACTGCCGAAATACTGAAGAAAAATCTTCTTCTTCTTCTTCTCTTATTTTTGAGAGGGACTTTGCCCCTTCGGGTCATTCGTCCCTGTTCGTGGGATTTATATTTGTTTGGAAAGGCCAGTTTGGGTAAGGAATTCTATTAGCACTTCCTCATTTGGTGGCGATAAAACTTCCTCAAGTGAGTTACTCAAATTGAAAGTCAAGCGTTCGGTGATATAGGTAATGCAGTCTATTAAAATATGGCGGGTGGATAGTGGGACTCCACAGGTGGTGCAGATTGGGGGATCTTCTTTGTCTAAAAGGTAGCTATGGGTGAGACGGGTATGACCTATTCGTAGACAAGAGAGAATGCGGCGGTTTTTGGGATTTTTATTGTCGGGCCAGGGAAGAGTGGTGGGTTTACTGCTTCTCAACGCGAAGTTTCTGCTGTTGAGCCACGAGAGATTCCAGCAATTGCGAATCCTCCTCTTTGTCCATCTGACAGCATATAAACGGGGATTCGATTGATTGGATTGGTGTGAGGGTGAAATGTAGATGGATACTAGGGTTACTTTAAATGGGAAATCTATTTCAAAGGCAAGGGCTTGTAGATGGGAACCTACATCGATTTGAGGGTGAGGGATGTCAGATTTGAAAGCAATAGCAGAACCTGTTGAGGAAGGGTTATCAGGGTTTTCACAGATGTACAGATTGTAACCTTTAATAAAATTAGGTGATATTTTGGATTGGGGTGTCATTGTTTCATTTAATGCCAGTGCTATGGGGTTGAATTAATTTATAAGCAGTAGTAATTCCGATAATCTGATGCGAAGTCCTAATAAGCTCCATTGCAAAGCAAGGGTAATAGGGGGAGACGATGGGTAGGAATGAAAATTGTTATTGATTGGGTCTATTGTGTTGGCCATTGCGATTGGTTTGAGAGGGATCCAGTATCAGAGAGTCCTTGGGGCATTGCATTTGTCCGATAGCCGTGTTAATGTGAGTAGGGTTCTTTTTAAGGTTTGGGGGAATGATTTCTGTAGTGTAGTGCCGTTTGTGTTATCCTTGAGGAACGCTTGACTTTCTTGAGGTAACATTTATTTGAGAGGAAGTTTCACTTACCTGAGAGGAAGTACCGACTATTTGGACTGATGATCCGCTGGTCTTTCCGGTGATCGTCTGCTTGGCGCTGGAGTCAGTTTCCATTCCGGATCCAGACTCTACTACCTTAACCTGGTTCAGTTTGGCTCGCTTCTTCTCCTTCTTACTTATATTTTTATTCTCCAGATGTTCGATCCTGGTGGTGAGTTTGGTAATGGTTTCCTGAAGCTGTTTGATTAGATCGTCCTTGGCTTTAATCTCCTCAGCTGCATGGGAGTTAACACGACCGTTATTCAGACGCTGTTGAACCTGGCTAACAGCTACGTATGATCCACCTCCAGCCTTCAATTGCTTTGTGGCTTCTTGATACGTGATCCCTTTCGTAAAGCGCAGTCTTACAATTTCTTTTTCCGTTGCGTAGACCGGACATGCTCGGCTGGCTGGACCGTGATTCCCCTTGCAGTGTAGGCAGTAGGGTCAGATCCGCATTCAACTTCCAGATCGTGCACCTTGGAACAGTTCCTGCATCTCGGTTCGGTCTTGCATCGGAACTTGGAGTATCCGTACTCAAAGCATCGTTAACAGATCATTGGGTTGGGAATGTAGATTCTAGTACTAAACCTGAGCGGACCTACCTTGATGTATTCAGGTACAGCAGTGCCATTGATGGTAAGAATAATCGTAGGAGTATTAACTCTTACACCATCCTGCAAACGAGTGATTCTTTTAACTCCAACAAAGCCGTCATTTGCCATCCACTTAAGCAGTTCCTCATCAGTTTCACTTACTATTTCACGACAGGTAATCACGTATCGCCGTTTATTCGGAATTGGATGGAGTTCCATATTAACTGGTGTGCCATCAAACAATGCCTTCATGTTCAATAATTTTCGTACCTGAACAGCATCACGTAGGCGCAGCACGTATTTGGATCCGTTAGCTTCTGTCGTTGTTGATTCAATTTCACCAACTAGGTCTTCCATTGATTTTCCAACGACGAATGGTCTCAGCTTCGTATCGGCTACGGTAGCATACAACGACAAAATTTGTAGCTGACCGATGCCGACGCCGCCCATCCATGCCGGAACTGTTAGCCGTCCGTCCGTTGCTGAGGGTGGAAGCCCGGGGTCCCACCCCGAACTCGTCGCCATCACTACGTTCGCACACTGAAAGTCACTGTTTTATTTTGAATACTGCAATATGCAGTCACTAAGGTCAAGCCGCACTGCAAAGCGGTGAAGAAAGCATGCGAGTCTCGACTACGGATCCTGCAGATGATCGGAGCGATACTCCCGCGTGGCAACCGAGCAACCCAGCTGCAGGTGGGATCGGCACTAGTCACTGAGTTCTGATGTACGGAGTTGGACTTGTCAGCCGAGGAGCACCGGAGACCCTGCAGACTTTAGCCCCAGCGTACAACCAAATGGTACGATACGCTTCCGGAGCGTTTGTGACCAGCTCAATCATCTCGATTATGGCTGAAGCTGGAACACTCCCCTTTGAATTTCTTGCAGTTCAATCTGTAGCACGAACGGCTATCCGGATCCTAGCTAAAAGTTGAACCAACAGCACCTGTTACGACCACACGGTCGGCGCGCCTCACCTGTTAGATTACAATACCTTGGTGTTATACCACTTTGCGGCAGGCATGTCAGTGCAATCGGCTCTCGGTTCTTTCAAATGTCATTCGATCAAAGAAACAAAGAAAGGAAACATTGTAAGCAAAAAATTAGGATTTACGTAACTTTCTGTATTAAAACTAGTTTAGAAGCTTAAAACTATAGTAATATAGTGCACTTTTTCTACAGTTAATAGTGGCAATTAAGGTAATGATGAATGTCTTACAGATTAGTGAATTATACCTTTAACTTAAATTTACTTACGCTAACCTAAAATCTAGCTTAAAGACTACGTGTTCTTTATCATTATCGAACGATCGACCTTTCCGGCTAGAACTTATCATCAGCTAAAGGTACATAGTAGAGAACTGAAACGAAAAAAGATCAAGCATTAATGATAATACTTACAGAATACAGAATACATACATACAGAACATAGAAGGAAGGAGAGAAACAAACAGCAAGAAAACTAAACGTAAGTCTTGAAATATTCACTATGCTTATAACTTACCTTTCACACTTTTGTCTGCTTATTGCAGGAAGTTTTTAATAGTTGCCAATTAAAAACCCGGAAAACCAAACTTGCTTTCTCCTTCTTGTTGGTCTATCGCCAACATCTTAAAAACTTCGTTTATCCACGTTCGGATAACGATGTCAAGGCGAAACGGTGGATCGGAAGTTGGAAGTGCCTGTTCTGGAGAAGCAACCACAGAGGCCTGCAAGGTATGCAGTGGGACGGATGACTCGCGAATGGTCCAGTGCGATAGGTGTGATGACTGGTACCATTTCGCCTGCGTCGGGGTAAATCAAGACGTCGAGAATCACGATTGGCTTTGCTCAATCTGCCAGGAGAAGCTGCAAGCCAAGAACAAGAAGACGACGAAACCTATTCCCTCTCCGGTGCCGCCCGTAAGTACATGTATTACCGTTACATCCAGACAGGTTCACCTGTGTGGTACCGTTGAGTACCTGTTCCGATCAAGTGACGAGCACATCCGTCACTTCAACAACGATATTTCCGCCAAATACAAATACATTTTGTCCACCAACCGGACAGAATATGCCAATGCCACCTCATTCTTTTATGCCACCCCACTCGCTTATGCAACCCCATTCGTATATGTCGCCTTATTATTTGATGCCACCCTATCCAGCAATGCAAGTACATTGTCCGATGCCGCCAATATCATCGTATCGACTGTCAAATCCGCACGAGTCGCTTTCGGGAGTGAATCATGATCCGTGTTATACAGTGTCATCCAGAGCCGCTCAGCCTATTCCGTCAGTAAGCAACACAGTTCCGCTGAAGTCCATTTCATATTTTCCAATATCCGCTCTAAAAGACGGACCACGAAAACAATTGCCGGAGACGCTGAATCCAAACCATCCACCGAACACCATGCAACAAGTTCTAGGGGATAACCTGAGCCAGCACTCCGGAGCAAGTTCTAGGAGGTCCGCCAAGCAGATGCAGTTGACGTTGGAGTTGCAGATTTTGGACGAGGAGAGGAAAATCCAGGAAGCGGAAGAAGCAAACCGACGCGAGTACCTGCGTAAACAACACGAGTTAATGAAGGAGATGGTTAACGTGAATGCTTCGATGATAGACGTGGCAGAAGATCGATCGGACAAAAGGATTTCTAATTGGTTACATGAGTCTGTTGATGCAGATTTTCATCATACACGCTGTTCACCGGTGCCTAATACGCCTGCCGTTGGTATAGAGCCAATTCCGTCTAGAATTCAACCGATTAGGATTCAGGATCAGCTACCTCCGGTACTTAGATCAGCACTTCATCCACGCGTGATGCCAGGAAGCATGCAGCCGATGTCCAACCAGCAACCAAGCAACCCAGGACCTAGCTTCATTCCAATGCAGAGATCCACTCCAAGGCAGATCCCAATAGAAGATGAGAACAACTTGACACGCAGTCAAGTAGCTGCCCGCCAGGTGGTTTCGAGGGAACTTCCATCATTCAGCGGTACTCCGGAAGAATGGCCGTCGTTCTACTCAACTTTTACTACAACGACTAAGCTGTGTGGCAACACATCGGAGGAAAATCTGATCCGGTTGCAGAAATGTCTCAAAGGAAAGGCCTACGAAGCAGTTAAGTGCAGATTGATGCATCCAACGAATGTACCAGGCATTCTATCTACATTAAAGATGCTGTTTGGAAACCCTGAGATCATAGTCTAGAATTTGATATCCAAGATCCACTTAACACCGGCTCCGAAAGCTGATCAGTTAGATACACTTATCGAATTTTCCCTTGCCGTACAGAACCTGTGTGCCACAATTGAAGCCTGCCAACTGGAAGAGTATTCATACAATGTTGCTCTCTTGCATGAACTGGTAGATAAGCTTCCTTCAGGATTCAAGGTAGAATGGGCAAGACACCGTCGTAATCTACCCCGAGTATACCTCAGCGCGTTTTCAGAATGGTTGTACGAATTAGCAGAAATAGTCTGTCCGATTGCAAGTCTGCAAATCCGTAGTGATACTAAACCGGTGCGTAGCAACAAAAAGAACTCTGCTTTCCTCAATGCGCATAGCATGGAGATGTCCAGCAATCCAGCGGACAAGCCGCAACAATCAGCGACTGAGCGATCGAGTGCCGAATCCAACACGTGTGTCGTATGCAAGGGAAGTTGTCATAGTTTAGAGAAATGTCAGCGTTTCGAAGAGCTGGGATACAACGCCAGGTGGGCAGCAGTAAAGGAGTTCTGGTTATGCAGGAAGTGCCTCCGTAAACATAATGGAACTTGTGAATCGAAGCAAGTTTGTGGAAAAAAACGGGTGAACCTTCAAACATCATAAACTTCTCCACAACAACCAACGTGATGAAGCGGCCACGACTGTATCGAGTGTATCGAAAGAGAATACTACTGCAACTGCACAAAACGCTTCCAAACGGGAATGCAACGCACATCATAAATCCACCAACCAAGGGCTGTTCCGAGTTGCTCCTGTCATAGTGCATGGACCGAGCAAGTCCATCAAGACATTTGCATTCCGCGACGATGGATCGTCGCTCACGCTAGTAGATTCATCGCTAGTGCAGGAGCTGAAGCTACAAGGAAACCCAGAACCGTTGTGTCTCAAGTGGACTAGCAATAAGCGGCGGCTGGAAAGCGACTCCGTGAAGTTGGATATTGAGATTTCTGGAACAGGGGAGATTCAAAAGAAATATCGCCTAGCAGGAGCTCATACTGTTAGAAGTCTGGATCTTTTCCACCAGACGGTGGACATGCAAGAAATGTGTAAACAATACACTCACCTGCAGGGTATCCCAATCGAGTCTTACAAAAACGCTCAGCCCAGAATCTTGATCGGAATCGACAACTCAAATCTCACGTATCCCCTCAAGGGTAAGGAAGGAAGGATGTTCGAGCCAATTGCAACCAAGACGCGACTAAGTTGGATCATTCACGGAGGTGCCGGTATAAGAGGTGCTCTTATCGGGCATCACAGTCACAGCGTGCAGACATGTCAATGCAGCGAGCAATCAGATGAACTGTTGCAGCAAGCTGTTCGTGAATACTTCTTATTGGATGGGCTTGGTATTCACAAGTCGGAGATGCTCCATGTCTCCAGCACAGAACAGCGCGCGTTAGGAATTTTACATTCGGCAGTCCAGACGGAAAGCGGTCGATACGAGGTGAACCTTTTATGGAAATTCGACGAGATTCGTTCACCCAACAGCAAACCAACAGCATTGCGGCGATTCCACTGCTTGGAGGCTAGGATGAAAAAGCAGCCACAGTTAGCTGAAGTATTGCAGGCGAAAATAGAAGACTATCGGAAAAAGGGATACATCCGAAAACTTTCCGATGAAGAGCTGCGGACTTCGCAAGAGCGGATATGGTATCTCCCTTTATTTCCCGTGTTCAACCCTAACAAACCTGGAAAGGTGAGAATCGTTTGGGATGCCGCAGCAAAAACCAACGATGTATCTCTCAACTCGATGCTCTTGACAGCTCCGGACTTGCTCACACCTCTGGACTACGTACTCTACCGGTTCCGAGAATTTCGGGTGGGAGTAAGTGGCGATGTAAAGGAGATGTACCTGATGTAGATCAGCATTGTCTCAGGGTGCTGTGGTGTGACGACTCTTCTGGTGAGCCCAGTATCTACGTTACACAAGTTATGCCGTTTGGTACCTGCTGTTCACCAAGCTGCGCACAGTACGTGAAAAATCACAATGCACGTCAGTTTGAAAAACAATATCCCGCAGCAGCCGAAGCGATCATCAAGCAACACTATGTGGACGACATGCTGGTGAGCGTAGAATCGGAGCAAGAGGCTATTCAGCTAGCCAAGGAAGTAAAACTAGTTCATTCTAAAGCTGGATTCGACATGCGCAACTGGATCTCCAATTCATCTGTAGTCGTAGAGGCTATGAAGGAGGAGAAGACCGACGAAAAGAGCTTAAATCTCACAGCGGAACTAGGGACGGAGAAAGTCTTGGGTATGTGGTGGTGCACGTCTAGCGACACGTTCACCTACAAACTCTCTCCAAAACACGACCGGGAACTGCTCGATGGCGACCGCAAACCAACAAAGCGGGAGGTCCTTCGAACGCTAATGGCTGTCTTCGATCTATTAGGCCTGATATCGAATGTGCTCATATACCTGAAGGTTCTGTTCCAAGAAATATGGCGAGCCGGCATCGGATGGGACGATGAAATACCGGAAAATCTCCACGAAAAGTGGGGGAAATGGTTGCAGATTCTACCGAAAGTACAGTATGTCAGCATACCTCGTTGTTATCGTACTTTAACCCAACTAAGTTCGCAGACCAACGTCCAACTGCATACGTTCGTCGATGCAAGCCTGTCAGGCTACGCAGCGGTTGCCTATCTACGCTTCCAACAAGGTAGCACTGTAGAATGTGCTATAGTAGGCGCAAAGACTCGGGTGGCTCCTCTCAAATTTCCAAGGTTGGAGTTACAGGCCGCTATCGTCGGAGTCAGGTTGGCTGATAGGATTGCAAAATCGTTGTCATTCAAGGTTCATCAGCGATTCTTCTGGAGCGGTTCTCGTGATGTTTTGTGTTGGATCCGGTCAGATCATAGGCGGTATTCGCAATTCGTTGCATTCCGCATCAGCGAAATCTTGGAAACAACGGATATAGCTGACTGGGGATACAAACGGTCAAAGGAAAACGTCGCAGACGATGCGACCAAGTAGCAGGGAGTGCCAGACCTCACCGACAATAGTAGGTGGTTCAAGGGACCCAGATTTTTATGGGAACATCACGACAGTTGGCCGTCCAATCCTTACCGTGATGGCGATACCGACGAAGAACTGCGCGCGACCATCTTCTACCATCAGGCGGAATCGGAACCAGTCATCAAAGTTCAGGAGTATTTGTGCTGGGAGCGCTTGCTGCGGGCCATAGCCACGGCATTGAGAGCGGCTCACAACATTCGTAGTATGCCGAACAACGCGGAAAGTATCTTTATTAGTCCACTCTCAGCCGAGGAACTTCAGCAAGCCACTATTTACCTGTATCGACTGGCTCAAGCGGAAGCGTTTCCGGGCGAGATAGGCATTCTGAACGCGGGAACAGCCAACAAGACGCTGTCAAAATCAAGCTCAATATACACACTCAACCCGTTCCTGGATACGCAAAAGTTACTGCGGATGCATGGCAGAATCAGCGCTTGTGAGTATACTTCCATGGACGCTAGAAATTCGATCATTCTCCCGAAGGATCACCACGTTACATGGCTGATTGTGAAGGATCGTCACGAACGTTACCATCATCAAAACCACATCACTGTCGTAAACGAATTGCGGCAAATCTTCCGTATCCCAAAGATCAGGCGGCTTTTTCAACGGGTCAGAGCAAGTTGTCAGGAGTGCAAAAACCAGAGGCCTCGTCCACCCCCAATAGGTGACCTTCCAGAGGCGAGGCTGGCGGCATTCACAAGGCCATTTTCGTTCATTGGTGTTGACTATTTTGGTCCTATACTGGTGACTGTAGGGCGCCGAACTGAAAAGCGGTGGGGTGTGCTTATAACGTGTCTAACTATACGGGCGGTACATATTGAAATCGCACGTTCGCTCAATACAAATTCGTGCGTAATGGCATTGAGGAATTTCATGGCTCGGCGGGGTGTACCAAGGAAGATATATAGTGATCGGGGTACAAACTTCACGGCGGCAAGCAAAGAACTAGTGGCGGCGAGGGATGAATTGGAGGTGGCGCTCAAGGAGATGGATCAGGAGACAGTCATCCAGGAAATCATTAGTCCAGAGACGGAATGGACCTTCCTACCTCTGACGTCACCTCACATGGGAGGTGCCTGGGAACGGCTGATACAATCGGTGAAGAAAAATCTCCTGGCGATGAAACCAGGGCGAAATCCAACCGACGAAACACTTCGTAACATGTTGACCGAGGTAGAGAACGTTATCAATTCCAGACCGTTGACGTATGTGCCGTTAGAAGATCCAGAGGCTCCAGTGCTGACACCCATCCATTTCCTGCTGGGTTCGTCAAGTGGGCTGAAACCAGCTACGGTCTTCGATGACAGTGCGTTGGTTCTGCGACGTTCATGGTGCACATCGCAAGTCGAAGCGAACATCTTCTGGAGACGATGGGTTCGTGATTACTTGCCAGAGCTTACCAAGCGCACAAAGTGGTTCAGTGAGGTCAAACCGATTGAAGTGAACGACATTGTAGTGATGGTCGATCCTGGGCTGCCTCGGAACTGTTGGCCAAAGGGACGGATCATCTCCATCAACAAAGGTAAAGACGGACGAGTCAGGTCAGCGGCGGTTCAGACCCAAGCAGGCATCTCTAAACGTCCGGCGACGAAGCTTGCAGTCCTAGAGGTTCGACGCGACGAAGAGGTAAACCAAGGGCTTGGCGTACCCGGGGGAGTGTTACGACCACACGGTCGGCGCGCCTCACCTGTTAGATTACAATACCTTGGTGTTATACCACTTTGCGGCAGGCATGTCAGTGCAATCGGCTCTCGGTTCTTTCAAATGTCATTCGATCAAAGAAACAAAGAAAGGAAACATTGTAAGCATAAAATTAGGATTTACGTAACTTTCTGTATTAAAACTAGTTTAGAAGCTTAAAACTATAGTAATATAGTGCACTTTTTCTACAGTTAATAGTGGCAATTAAGGTAATGATGAATGTCTTACAGATTAGTAAATTATACCTTTAACTTAAATTTACTTACGCTAACCTATAATCTAGCTTAAAGACTACGTGTTCTTTATCATTATCGAACGATCGACCTTTCCGGCTAGAACTTATCATCAGCTAAAGGTACATAGTAGAGAACTAAAACGAAAAGAGATCAAGCATTAATGATAATACTTACAGAATACAGAATACATACATACAGAACATAGAAGGAAGGAGAGATACAATCAGCAAGAAAACTAAACGTAAGTCTTGAAATATTCACTATGCTTATAACTTACCTTTCACACTTTTGTCTGCTTATTGCAGGAAGTTTTTAATAGTATGTATGTATGTAAGGTAGCCACCATCCCTTCTATGACCTTGTCATGTATGCAGCTCCACTTAATAGCAAGATCAAATTGAGTTACCGGGTTGCATTCACAGTTACGCTGTATGAAGGGCCAAAAATGGTGGGGCGGACCCGTAAGCAGAGACACTTACGCGAAACCCGCGGGAACATAAGATTCTCCTTCCAACGATACGATCCAACAAATCGAATAACCCAATTCGCAATACTCATTAAGCTTTCTACTGGATGGCTTGTTAAGAAGGGTGCGTCACTCTCACTGAAACTGTTTGAGTAGAATTCACAGCATCACAATCAAATCGGTAGGATAAGAAAATGATACTGTTTATTCCCTCCTTGACGCCGGTTGTCATACCACTCCATTATCCAATTCCAGCTTGAATGATACCCTGATGCTCCCTCCATTCCCAATATATATTCAATGTCATGTAGTAATATATAATATACTAGCTGACCCGGCAGACGTTGTCCTGCCTACAATTTTCCAGTTATTGGGAAATTGGAGAATGTATTAGATGGCATTCTATCTAGAGTAGTCTTAAACAATTAAATCAATCCATTGGGCTCATGAAGCATCGCTTGCAATTGTTGTACAATGTCCCGCTTCATGGTGGAATAATGTTGCTGAATGAATCTCCCTTGAAATAAATCTGTAAATATGTATGGTCGGGGGCAACATTGAAATCGCTTTTTGGTAAATTTGACCGGCAACGAAGACGGTTTCACAATTTCATAATTTACTAATTTTTAAACTCTGTAAGGTTCAATGTCCAAGAAAACTTTCAAATATTATTTTATGCATTGCGACAAACGAAGTCATTTAAAAACAACCACTATAACTCTGGAAGTTCTGCAGAAAATGATAAGAACCACTTCCTAATGCAGACACCAATGAGCGCAAAGGTTCTGGTGTTTCATTTGGGAACAATGCATTACAATGATAACAAACTACACTCATTGATCCAATGGCGATTGGTATATTCGCATTGTCATCAAATAAAGGCAGCACGTTGAAGATTTTGTGATATGTAGGGTTGCTTTCGTAATCGTTTTATAAGGTTATATTGGGCACGATTGTTACCAGATTTACTGATACTTGCCGATTACGCTTCTAACTCTATCGCTTGTATTTCTTCGCTTCTAACTCTATCGCTTGTATTTTGAGCTGCTCTTTCTTCTTCACTCAACATCATTCGAGCCCGAGAGATCCAATGTCAATTCAATTCAGTTTGAAATGCACGCTGATCGTCACTTTGTCTCATTCGAGAGTTTGCTGAGCTAGCAGCCGACCGATATTATTCTGTCTTGTTGTAGGCATTGTACAACAATACTAATTTAAATTAACTGAAATCGCAACTTGAATAGTGTCTTTTTAATTTCTAGTAATATCCTTTTCACCTTCCTGATGCACTATTATTCGGCGAACTATAATAATGTAACCAAAAACGTAGTTCCACATCTGTCAGTGCAACACAGAAGACATAAACTAATATCTTCGCTTTCCATTGATCTTCATTCCAATTCTTGACCAACAATAGAATAGGGCCTATCAACATTTGTAAACCTACACGTCTGAGCCATTTTTCTCGCAAGCCATAGGCTACACACTTAGAAAAATTTACAGTATTCGGTAATTTTTTACCGAATTTTCAACAGCTGAACGTTCGGTTATCTGATTTAACGGATTTCGGTGAATTTTTACAGTATTCCGGTAAGAAAATTACCGGAACTTGTCAAATTTTACCAAAATCCGGTAAATTGGATTACCGAACTGTTCAGCTGTTGAAAGTTCGGTAAAAAATTACCGAATACTGTAAAATTTTCTAAGCGTGTACACACGCAAATCTATAGCATCATCGTGTAGAGAAACTTTTCCCTCCATGATTATGGTATTGGTTTGCGTGGGTGGCCCATGGCTTAAGAGAAAAAGAAATGTTTGTTCACAAATGTTGATAGGCCCTATTCTATTTTCGATCGAGAATTAACATCTTACTGTTAGGTGTCACCAATACAAACTTTCCAGTTTATACGTGCATCTACACTGAAGTTACTTTTTACACAGGAATGAGTGCGATGGAAAAAAAAAACTACTTAAAAAAACCAAGTAAATTCATGAATCCGCGTAAAAACCCGTAATATACAAAAACTTCGTTAAAAGCGAGAAAAGTTAGGTTTGAGACGCGTTATTGATAAATTTATACGAACGGTATCTACTCGCGTGAATAACGAAAACCGCGTATTATTTCCGCAAACCACGCAAACCCGATTACCCAGTAAAAAATTGCGAAATAAGCGACTCTAGTGTATTATCATTTTTTGTTTATCTTTTCAAAGGTCCTAAGTAACAATCAGTGATTCTCTCCTCTCTCGTTTTTTTTTTGTTGATTACGAATTATGAATAGTTTCCAACGGTTCCTCCTTACAAATCGAAAGATGGTCTTGCTGTCAAGCATATTATAATATTCCCATACAAAATCACAATCTAGTTTTTATGATTTTGTTTCATTTTCCAGCAATTTTTTTCTATTTTTTTCTTCATATAAACCTGTTGGAAACCAAGACGAATCAAACAAAAAATAAATCAAGTGAATCCATCGTGTCGTTCGTGAGTTATGCTGTCACGAACGGACAGCATTTCATTTATATATATATAGATAGTGAATAAAGATTATAATGATAAAAAATATAGTGAATGAATATTATAATGATACATAATATAGTAAGTAAATGTAAGAATGATAGTAACAATTCCATCAATAAACCTGGAAGTTAAGACAATATAGTAGCTATGAGAAAACAAATTGATTCAATCATATTTTACAATACCTGTAATATCCATGGATGATCAGACATTATATAACATATGAAGAATAGTAAACCAAAAATTTCAAAGTGCTGTTCCGTTTCCTTGAATCACAAAAACTTTTTGTAGTGAGTCTCAAAGGTACTATAGCAATTTGTATCAACTGAATTTAAATGCAATAATTTCATATCATTTAATATCATAACATAAATTAAAAATTTGACCTTATAATGTAAAATAAAAATACGAGCAAGCCAGTAAACTATAGTAGAATATATATCCGTAACTTAGCTGGTCATCGAAAGATTTCCGCTGTTGCAGCTTCGATAAAATTAATATCTATTAAGAATTTGTTTTCACAGTTATAGTCAAATAACATAATAAGCGTAAGTATAATATATATCTGTTATTCACTGGTTTGTAACTGAAAAAAAGATTAGATATGTTTTATTATCCTAATAGTCTTGGAAAAGCTGAAAACAACAAACAATTATGAGAAATAAATTTTATATAAACATGAATAATGCCAAAACCGTAGATTAAGTAAAACCAGACAAAAAAGGGGGATAACTCTTATTGGTCTGGATCTATAAATGATAATGGGAAACAGGAAAGCAATGATTATAAATTATATAGTTTTGGTGAATAAGGGAAATGCTATTTTGAGTAGAATTTGTCGTACATAATGCTTCCTACATTTTTTTTCAGTGAAAATGGCATAGAATATAGATAATATAGCGAAGGGATGTTATAGTATAAAATGATAATACCAATTTTAATTGTATTCACATATCTACAGATTGTGATCCTGCTGCAATTGTGGACTGGCTCGCTCATGCACTACTAACCTTAGATTACCCAGTAGTTTTGCCGATTTTGCCCAGAAGTTTTGCCGATCGTCGATAAGTGTAGACGCGTTTTTAATTTGCTGCCGGTTCCGTGCGCGTATTCGATTATATTTATTTTAATTGACTCAATTGATTTTTGTTGACTCAGTAGTTTTACCTTTGCATACGCAATGAACTGTGAAATTTGTACTTTTGACACTTCCATCGATTCGGTAATGTGGACGTGTGCCGGTTGTCCACGTAAATTTCACGCTGCCTGCATTGGAGTGACCGTTCAACGTGGTTCGCTACGAAGGAGAGACAAAAACCTGGTGGATGTGAATTCCTATGTACTACCATGCTGCGACTCGTGCCAGGAGCTGTTACAGGCTAAGCTTGACTTCAATGGGCTGGTTGAGCAACAGAAACGCCTTGAAAAACAGCTTCATGACAATACAGAGGTGATGCACCGGCTCGCATCCCAACACAAGCCTGACGCCGTTCATGAAGCGTTTGAAAGCATGGAAAAAGGACTCGAAACTCTGCTCCGCTCCGCGATCAACAAAAGTAGTAGTTTAGCTGGTAGCGTTGTTGCGATAAAAAATCACGTCACATCTCTATTTGATACAGCGATGTCAGCTACAAAAGATAATATGCATTCTACATTGAAAGTGGTGACGTCAGATTTATCAACTGACCTACGCAACATCAATAATGAAATTAGCCTGCTCAATCAGCAATCCATTGAATTAGCAGCTAATTGTACTATGAACACAAATGCGATGTTGGGTATTGATATTCTTGACGAACTCAAGACTCTATCGGCAAACATTTGTGCAAGTCATAATATAGAATCACCGTTATCGACACCTGACCCATGCTCCAGTTTAGCAGCAGAATTAAATTACAAAAAAGATGCCGTCGACTCAGGGTGGCGTTTTCTGGGCACAAGAAAAGTTTGGATGGCAGACTGGTCGCAATACGATGCTCGTAAATTACATCGCCTGAATCAGCAAAAAATGGCCGATAAAGCTCGGAAGCGGAAGAAGCAGAACAAAAACCAAAATATTCAAAATAACAATGCCACTCATCATGTACAAAATCATCGTAGAAACACTATCCATACCAACCCTAATAATAATAATAATAATAATAATAACAACAACATCAACAATTACAACCATTTACCATCAGACCGTGTGCTTCTTGCTGCTGCGAAGCACCAATTCTCCAGGCCACCACTCAGCCACCGACCAATTTACTTCCAGAGTGGTGGGATACAAAATCCGTACTAGCATCCGTAATAGCAAACTTAATTTAGCTATTTCTTCTGCACAAACTGAGTATAACATAAAAACTGAAAAAGAAATTAAGTCATGTCCAAAAAACTTCTTCACTTACGTCAAGACCAAGTTAAAATCGTGTAGATTTCCCTCAAAAATGACTTTGGACGAAAAAGAAGGAGATAATTCAGAGGATATCTGTAACCTCTTTGCAACATTTTTCCAAGAAACATATTGTAAATTTTCTGACAAAGACCGTGACTTTGAATACTTTTCATACTTTCCTGATTTTTCAAGTAATGTAGGTATCAGTCAAATTAATGTGCAAGATATTTTGAAAGGTTTAAAAGATTTAGACGCAAGTAAAGGTTCAGGACCAGATGGAATCCCACCAGTATTTATGAAAAATTTAGCAACTGAACTCACATCCCCCTTATTCTGGCTGTTCAATATGTCACTTGAATCGGGAAAATTTCCAAATGAATGGAAAAAGTCTTTTTTAGTACCCATCTACAAATCAGGTAAAAAATCAGATATCAGAAATTACCGTGGGATTGCCATTATCTCGTGTATTCCTAAACTTTTCGAATCAATTATTAACAAAAATATGTTTAGTCAAATGAAGCATATAGTGACGACTGCACAGCACGGTTTTTTCAAAGGCCGTTCAACTACTACAAACCTATTAGAATTTGTAAATTATTCAGTAACTGCAATGGACAGTGGTAATCACGTAGAAGCTCTTTACACCGACTTCAGCAAAGCGTTTGATAGAATTGATATTCCTATGTTGATTTTCAAGCTTGAAAAAATTGGAATTGATATGAGACTCCTCAAATGGATTGAGTCGTACTTAACTGACCGCCAGCAAATAGTACGATTCAATGAGAAAACTTCAAATACAATCCATGTCACCTCGGGAGTTCCCCAAGGCTCTCATTTAGGTCCTCTTCTTTTCATTTTATATGTTAACGATATTTCATTAATTTTAAAAAATCTCAAAGTTCTTATCTATGCCGATGACATGAAGCTATTCTTAGAAGTCAGTAATGAAGATGATATGTATGTTTTTCAGAATGAAATACAAGTTTTTCATAAGTGGTGTTGTAAAAGTCTATTAAAACTAAATGTTAAAAAATGTAATCACATAACTTACAGCAGAAAACATAGTACACCTAGTGTTGCAATTGTATTAGGTAATCAACATGTTGAAAAATGTGATCGAATAAGAGATTTAGGAATTATTTTAGACTCTAAATTAACATTTGTGGATCACTACAACACAATAGTTCATAAAGCAAGCAATATGTTAAATTTTATAAAACGTTTCAGCTATCATTTTCAAGATCCTTATACAATTAAAACACTTTATATTGCATATGTAAGGTCTATATTAGAATATTGTAGCGTTGTTTGGTCACCTTATATGAAAAAACATCAAGAACGAATAGAGTCAGTCCAAAAGCAGTTTTTATTATATGCCCTACGTAAGTAAGGATGGACGGTGTTCCCTCTTCCATCATATGGAGCACGTTGCATGCTTATCAACATTCAAACCTTGAAAGATCGTCGGGAATATGCTATGGTTTCATTCGTAAATGACATCATTTCGCAACGTATTGACTCAAGTGATATATTATCAAAATTAAATTTTTATGCTCCTACTCGACAATTACGCAACAGAAATTTATTCGTGTTGGACCGTCATCGTACAAAATATGCTAAATTTGGACCGCTAAATCAGATAAAAGCCGCGTACAATCAGCATTGTGAAATGATTGATCTAAATATGCCTAAGACAATATTAAAAAAATATTTCCAAAATCTGCGAAATCATAGAATGTAAGCTAAAATGTAAATGATATTATGTAGTCTACTTGTGATTGACGAATGAATAAATAAATAAATTATCATAACCACCGAAATAACAAAATAGATTTTAAATTATTTTAAAATACTAAGGAGTTCCTTGAATGACCTGAAATTACAAAGAATAGTATATCTACAATATCGATGTGCTGCTGCTATAGTAGAAAACATAATTGATGTGATATAACCACAATGGAACTGACTCTTAGCTTCGGGTCCTGAAATCCCTACTGAGCCCTTGCGGCACGTCAAGCCGGCCAGTTCAGCGCAAGGGATTGCAGGAAGTTTTTAATAGTTGCCAATTAAAAACCCGGAAAACCAAACTTGCTTTCTCCTTCTTGTTGGTCTATCGCCAACAGCACCCTTCCACTTATCCGGCGAGCATCTGAACGTATACTTGATATGACGGGTACCGAACTTCCTACTGTCGACCATTCGACGAGACAGGGCGATCGTGTATGGCACGCACGTAAACCATCGATAGTATGGAATGTAAAGCGAAGTGTACGAGCCGGTGATCCGCCGGATAGAGTCCGTCCAGTCGTCCAACAGCTGCATGCAACCAGATTCCACAGGTCAACGGTGGTCTACACCGATGGTTCGAAAAATGAAAACACCGTTGGAGCCGCATTTTGCATGACTGGCCTCGCAGATTCGTTAGGCCTTCCGAAAGCGTGCAGTGTTTTTTCGGCAGAGGCGTACGCCATTAAGAAAGCGCTTTCGATACCGAACGTCAGTGCCGAAATGGCTATCCTTACGGATTCAGCCAGTTGTCTTCTGGCCCTAGAATCAGGAAGGTCGAAGCACCCGTGGATTCAAGAAATCGAAGAGATTGAGCGTAACAAAGTCGTTCGTTTCTGTTGGATTCCGGGACATTCTGGGATCAACGGAAACACTCAGGCTGATCGACTAGCAAACGAGGCTAGAGAAGAACCCGTCATAGATATGGCTATTCCGGGCGAAGATGCACTGCGAGCAGTGAAACAAGCGATAAGACGCCGATGGGACCAACAGTGGTACGAGGCTAGGGACGCAAAACTGAGGGAAGTGAAGAACGACACGCGCAGGTGGATAGACCAGGCCAACCCAGCCGACCAACGTGCGCTAACACGCCTCAGGATCGGCCACACTCGGCTGACCCATTCTTTTCTTTTGAAAAAGGACACACCGCCCATCTGTGAATGCTGCGGAACCGAAACTAACGTGCGGCACGTTATTCTCCCCTGTCGAAAGTTCGTGACAGAACGTCAAGAAGCCGAAATCAGCTCTACCAGCCTACATGATGCCTTGAATAACAGCGAAGGTAATACGGCGAAACTCCTGGCATTCCTGCACCAAACTGGACTGCTTAAACAGCTTTAGGAAGAACGCCAGCACCCCACGGCTATGGAAAATTGAGATAGACGGCAGGGGGGAGGGGTTGCCTTCTCATGCCCTGGCACCACTACCGAACACTACCAATCTCACAAGTGAAGTTATCGACAGAACTACACAAGGCTTTTCCCCAGTGCCGGCTGTTGCCGGTGGATCCGGAAATAATGTGTAATAGTTTTGGCAGCAGCTGGCACTGTGGGACACTGGCGTCCCACAGGTCAGTACACAGTCAATTAAATCACCATCAGGTACTGTCTCGGTGATCTTTCCAGGTCACAGCCAAGCCGCAGCGGTATCTCCAAACGAAATGACGTCAATTGAAACAACGGAATACCACTCTTCCACCCGGAGGAAATAACCGATTAGTCGCTACATATCCACCGATGAAATTGACGAATAAGAAGAAAAGAAGTTACGTCAAAAAGAGAAAGAAGAAGAAGTAGAAGAAGAAGAAGAAGGAAATTATGAATAAGAGAGAAGAAATGAGAAACTAAAAAACCATTCTGTATATCCAACCACTCTGTATATTTAAGTTCAGCTTTTCCGACACGAATGCACATGAATGTGTAAAATGTCGAAAATAAACAACAAACAAACAAACAAACAAACAAACAAACTAAGGTAATAAAAATTTCCTGTTTATACTGCACAAAATTCTTTTCAAGTTCACTCCACGCAGCGGCGAAGAGAAATCGCACCGTTATAATTATGATTTTATCGCTTGGAAACGCTCGAAATATGCAAACGACTTGTAACCGATCGCTCTTAGGTCGAAACACGTCCGTACTTGCAAGGCGTAAGCACTCGGATGGATCAATGTGAAGAAAAATGTAAAAGTGTACCTCTTTTATAACCTTTGTGGCTGGTTAGTAGACGTTCGTTACTTTAATATGAAGTCTGCGCTAGGAAATAACTGTGCATATGGTAAATTTACTCTGAAATATCGGCATTATGAGACATCACCTTGTATTTGCGTTAATTTCAATAGTAGAATGTTGAAAAGCAACAGATTTATATATTGGAATCGAAGCGTAGAAAATGTTCCGATCGATTGAGGCAAAAGTTTTGGAAATCAATCGAGGAATGACTTAGTTATTAACGTTCAAAACCTAAGCATATTTCGTGACGCTCCAAATTTTTGTACTCGCAACATGTACCCCTGTATTAAAAACAAAGACGTAGTCCTACGTCAAAAGGTTCTACACCAATTGACCACTACGAAAAGACTAACTTTATTGAGCCTAGCTAAGTAACACCTAACCGATGAACGCTTGCTGACTCTGCTGTCTCAGCACATCGTGCGATGGGTACCTGCGATGTGGGGGTGCGATGTGGGCTTTTCGATAAATTTTGCTATCAAGCTTGGGGAGATTTATTAAAAGTGCGATTTCTTTCTGGTTGGTGGCGATGGATGCAGAGGCGTAGGAGATGGCTTCCGCTGCCGATGACACGAAAATCTTTTCCCTAGCTAAATTGTAAATAAATGTGGTGGTTTTGTTTTCGCTAAGTATTATTACATTTACGATCCCTAACTTAGCTAAGGTTATAGTATCTAAGATTTGCTCAAGCTTTTGTGAAAGGAATTTAAGATTTTCTAAAATTGCTATTGCATTAAACTCGGTGTTTCTAGAATTAAAAATTTGGATTACCTCTTTCGTCTTGAATGCTACATCTTTTAGTTGAAGTGTAATTTCACGATTGATTTTAACTTGTTGATTGATAACAAAAAAATACATTGTTTATTGATGAATTAATTAATATAAAATCTTCAGCGTCTGGTGTTCCTGCTATATATTTCCAAATAGTCCCTACTTTATCCCAGCGCTTTACTCTACTTCTGGGGCTTAGTCTCTGAAGGAGAGAATGTATAATTTCAAAATGTTGTGAGATGAGAGAAGAAAACTTATTCTGTTGCAGATCTTTGAACTGGTTATTTAATATTTCAACGTTTTTTTTAATAGAACTTATATTAAAATAAATAACACTCAAGTAAATAATAGTATGATCCATTCTGAATCCTTGCCGGCCCATGGTCTAATGGCTAATGGCTGTCAATCCAAGCTCCGTATATCTATTGTCCGAGCTGTAGTCAGTTGGATAGTCCAAAGTCTGAAAGGGATAGAAGTTGAGTTACTTCAAATTTCTTATCTTTAAATCGTCCTTGTGAAGTCGTCTTCCTACTTTTGCCAGTACATTACTTTTGTTAATTTTGTCAATTATTACTTTCTTGTATTTGGGTTTATGTTTTACCCTCTGCCGAGTCTTTCAATAAACTTCTTGGTTCAACTTTGGTTCGCTGGGTTTTCTATTGTTATTATGAAAGGCAAGGTCTTTTTTTTGCTTTGAAATTAAATGTTGGTATACTGGTTTGGTTGGAACGAGTCTTTGGGAGCTGGATTCGGTCTGAATGGATTGTTCGAGAATGGTCTGAACGGATTGTTTGCATTTGGTGCGAATGGATAAGTTGAAGTCATTCTGTGCGATGGGAAATAATTTTGGAATTCATGCATTGGGTGTCTTCTCGGAGGAAGAGGAGGGGGTATAAGCATTCTAGGTTGAGTGTGTAATCTAGATGGAAGTTCTGGAAGAGCACGAGGTTTGGGTACTGGTTGTCTGCTGAGTTCATTTCTGAATGGTGCGGAACGTATGTCCATGTTATGGTATTCAAGACAAAAATTATAAGTTTGGCTGAGTGAATCTGGGTTTGTACTTTTTAACAAGATGCTGAGAGGCTTGTCTAACCCTCGAATGAAGGCATCTAAAGCTTTATCTCTAAAATAGCTGATATGAGCTGATGCATTTAATTTAAGAGTATCGTCGGTTCGTACTTGTACAATGATCAGGATAAAAGTTCATTCACACGGCTAAAGTACGTATTTAAACTTTCAGTTGCCGACTTTTTAATAGATGTTAATTGAAAGTCGAGAGCTTTAACATCTCGTTGGTCTCGGTAATATAAAATCAGAGCGTTTTTAATGTCTTCCCACTTCGTGGTCATTAATTGATAATATCAGCTGCCTCACCTTCGAGCTTTTTTTTCACCAGAATAGTTGTTGTGATAGATTCATTATGACCTTCACAAATTACACACTTTAGTTTTCGTTCGATTTTCACAGATTTGACTTCAAAATTTTCAATAATTCAATTTCAGAAAAATTTTGTACTTACATATAAATTGCCAACATCTTCATTGGACTTTGTAGGTTGATTTATGGGTTGATCTCGGTTGCGATGATTTTGTTTCTTCGGGACTCTGCCTATGGAGAGAAACCAGGCAGTCATTTCGGGTTGTTCTCTTTGCTGCGGTGCTACTGGGGACCCTGATGACGATTGAGCCGGTTGGTTACGGTGTCTTGATCACTGCTTCGGTTGGTGCGAGGGGGGTCGTGAAACCCTGGTGTGATATAGGCTTGGCTCCTTGGACCAATATGTGATATATATGTAATATATATACATATGTGATATATATATATATATATATATATATATATATATATATATATATATATATATATATATATATATATATATATATATATATATATATAAAAATATATTTATATATATATATATATATATATATATATATATATATATATATATATATATACAGCGATTCCACGGGAAAAGAATAGAGTTGAAAAAAAAAGTTGTCCGATTTTGCTCAAAATCACTTTGTATGTTCTTCATCGAAAATAATAAGACCCGTATTTTTTTATTAGGGTGACCATGTTCGATATAGAGTTACCAGAAAAATCGACATTTTTCGAAATTTTTTATTTTTGAAAAATCATAACTTCTGAACCGCTGCATTGATTTTGAATATTTTTTCATAAATCAAAAGATTATTACTTCTTGTTTTGATTAAAAATATTGATTCTCATAATTAATGTACTCAAATTTGCTAAAATGTTCAATATATTTGTTTTTTATGATTTTTGAAATGTTGGACCACAACGACTATTTATTTTTATATTTTTTTATTAAAATTCAAACATTTTTACATAACATATCAAAAAATCTCAAATGTTCATCGAGCCGTTTTTGAGTTAAATTTTTTGAAAATTTCAAGTTTTTTGCCTATACACACATGGAATGAGCATCATTTTCCATCTCTTCAAAATAACTGCTGGAATCATTTCATTGAAGGTATCAAACTTATTCCTAATAAATTCATGATAACCATGTTTACAAATCTAGTTTTATTTGTGAAGTATTGTACCCATCAAAAGTAGGGGAGGCTGGTTCGATTCTGACCCCATTAAATATAAGAACTATAAATCAGCCTCAAATTGTTTAAAATTAGAGACCAACATTGCTAGGGTTTACTCAGCCATGGTTTACGCTATAACTGGAGCCACAATGGTCCGTTAGCGTCCAAATTCAGCATGAGTGCTCATAAAGATGACAGAGGCACTCATGCCGAATTTGAGTTGTAGCGTAAACCACGACTGAGTAAATTTAACTCATATTTTGAATTATTCCACATTAGGGTCATTTTAAGTGAACCGAACCGAAACTAGAATACAAATTTTTTTAGCGTGTAGAACATTTTTTCTCAAATATTGTAAATTTTGAAGTCCAAAAAACACAATTTCTTCTACCAATGCAATATACGTTGAGATTCTTTGTGTAATGAAAGCTTTCCATTGGTATCAATAAAAATTTGGCAAACCAGTGCTGTCTGAGAGAATCTTGGGAGGTCGGAATTGGCCACAGAGTTGGGATTGGACCAGGCTCCGCTATATTGAGGAATTGGAGCTCAAATCTCAAAGCCTTAGACTACAAGGCTGGGGTTTTCTCAGATTACCTTCAATTAAAACTCAGCATTTAATTTGATTATTTAATTATTTCTTATTTTCATAATTCATCAAAAAAAAAATTACAAAGCAAAATTCTAACAATTTAACGCACTTTTCCTTATCTGAAAACAAAAACCGATTCACGATAATGTAATTTTCATTTTGTGGCTTAAAGTAATGAAACGATTGTGTCCCAGAGATTTGTTTTACACGAGTATAACGGTTCTTTATTTTCTTTCCAATTCATTGTAATCTTTTTCCGAGAAAAACAAGTAATTTATTTTGGAATCTACTTTAGAAACAGCCCAAGAGTAAAGTTCGTATGCAGTTGTAATATGATGGCCTTGTTAACTTGCTTTTGAAGCGTTTCGCTCTAGAACGCCTCTTAAAGCGTCATGTCGGGGCCGATCCGGTCGTCAAAGGATGAACACAAATTCTGTGTGGCTGTGCCATTTTTATACCTAAAACTATTGCGTTGAGACCGGCTTTCCGGCACCTAAGCACCGCCTCTCGTCATCTTCATTGGTTGTTGGTTGTTGGTGGGCACGCATGAAAAGCATGCACGATGAAAAAGTGTCGATCACGTGAGTCACTACCTACCGCTACCTACGCCAATGCATGATGAAGAATCACAAATTGATCACGTGGCTGCTAATGGCTGCTATTGTTGTCGTTCGCGTTTGGGCGTGAACATTCACCCCCGGGCTGAGAAGAATTCTCGGAATGTTGATCCAACAAATGAAGGTTGTCCTCGATAGGTAGCATTGCGATTCTCGTTGCTGGTCGTTTGTACACAGTCCCACATACCTCAATGTCAACTGTACGAACCAGTTCGTCGGATCCCGGATAGATTCGAACGATGCGTCCCAACTTCCAGCTCATTGGTGGCAAGTTTTGGTCTTCAAGCAGCACAATCATCCCTTCCCTTAAGTTCAGCTTCCTAATTTGGTTCTTAGTCCGTTGTTGCAAGGTTTGCAAATAATCGTTTTTCCACTTTTTCCAAAAGTTTTCCCGGAGTCGTTGCAAAAACTGCCAACGACTAAGACGGTTCGTAGAAACGTCTTGATAACTTGGCTCAGTGATGGCAGTAAGTGGGCGTCCAATCAAAAAATGACCTGGGGTGAGTATTTCAGGTTCGTCGGCATCGGGTGAGGTAGCATAAAGTGGCCGGGAATTCAATATAGCCTCAACCTGTGTTAATACTGTCACGTATTCCTCAAAAGCCAATTTTGTGTCTTTCAAGGTGCGTTTCAAATGATATTTGGCGCTTTTAACGGCCGCCTCCCACAGGCCGCCGAAGTTAGGTGCCTCAGGTGGAATAAAGTACCAAGCGATTTCCTTTGGCAGGCAAAAATCCTCGATTTGAGCGATGGCAGATTGAGACCGAAACAATTTGTAAAGATCGTTCAACTCCGTTTTTGCACCTCTGAATATTGAGCCTTTATCAGAATGTAGTTCTCGAGGCACTCCCCTTCTGCTAGTGAACCTTTGCAATGCTGCAATGAACGCCTCTGTTGTCATGTCCGAAACTAGCTCCAAGTGCACAGCTCGTGTCACCATGCACACAAATACAGCGATGTACGCCTTTTCGATGATAGGTTTCCTTCGTCCTTGTTTGACAAACACTGGGCCTGCATAATCCACACCAGTGACTTCGAACGGATGAGCAGGAGTTACACGGCAAGATGGCAGGTTACCCTTAAGTTGACTGGCCTTTGCTGGTTTGGCATGGAAACAGGTTACGCAACTTCTTGTGATTTTTCTTACTGCAGATCTTCCTTCCATAAGCCAAAAACGTCCTCGAATTATCACAAGCAAACTCGATGGTCCAACGTGTAGATTCTCCAAATGATATGCTCTTACTAAAAGATCGACAATAGGGTGCCTTGGTAAAATGTACGGGTGTTTGGCCCTAGTCAGTATCGGAGAGTTGAGTAATTTTCCACCCACTCTTAACAAACCGTCCACGTAAACAGGGTTTAGCGAAGCAATCTTCTTACACGGCTCATTGTTCTCGATGCGTCTTATTTCATCCCCCAAAACATCGTGTTGCACTACCTTTATGATGACTTCCATCGATTGTTGTAGCTCGGGAACCGTTAGGTGACAATTCAGGTTACGTAGACTCGGATTCTTGATCTTGCAGTTTGAAGTGAAACGCCTCACATAGGCGATTACTCTTTGCAGCTTGCGAAAAGAGCTAAACTTAGTAAAAACGGGAAGATTGTCAACATTGTACGCGACAGCCGAAATAACAGCTAGCGATTTTAGCTCAGGCAGTTCTTCGTCTGGCAGCAGATCTGGCGATTCCGTTTCGTAGCTAGCCGACCGTAGAAAAGAAGGACCCTTCCACCACATTTCGTTGGAGATCAATAACTTGGGTAACGTTCCTCTGGATACAACATCCGCGGGGTTCTCCTTGGTGGGAACATACTTCCAGGAATATCCTTTGGTTTCCGTTATAATGTCAGCAACTCGGTTTCTCACAAATACCTGGAGATTATTCAAAGGCTTACGAAGCCAAGCAAGTACAATTTGGCTATCAGACCAAAGCACAATGTCGGAGAATTGTACTTTCATCGAGTCAACTACCTTTAACACTAGTCGTGATCAACAACTCCTTCCGTGGAATACTCAACTCTGCTAGTGGAGAGACCTTTGATTTACTACATAATAGTCTCAGATCGGCACTACCGTCAACAAAAATATTTCTCACATACAAAACCGCACCATATGCGGAAATCGAGGCATCCGAGAATCCATGCATCTCCATAGCAACGGTGTTGGCAAGAATAACACGTCTAGGTATCTTTATGTCACATAATTGTGGCAGAGCATCGCGAAACTTCATCCAAGAAAGCAGCAGTTCTCCTTCAAGATTTTCGTCCCAAGAAAGACCAGCCGTCCACAAATTCTGCATCAGGATCTTTGCTACCACAACGACGGGAGAAATTAAACCCAATGGATCGTACAGCTTTCCGATCTCCGAAAATATCTTTCTCTTGGTGTATGTCTCTGACCGATCAGATGAAATCATCGTAACGAACATGAAGTCGTCGAATTGCGGACTCCAGGTGAGTCCAAGTGTCTTAATCACTTCACTTGCATGATCTAGTTGTACTAATTTTTCTCGTTCTTCCTCAGGAATGTGGCGTAATAACTCCGGGCAATTTGAGCTCCACTTGTGGATAGGAAAACCACCAAGTTGGAGTAATTGTTGTAACTGGCGCTGCGCTATAGCAGCTTCTTCGAAATCTTTCGCCCCGGAAAGGATGTCATCGACGTAGCAATCATCTGTTATTATATTCGATGCAAGAGGAAATTTACTACCTTCGTCGTTGCACAGCTGAAGAAGGAATCTAGTCGCAAGAAAAGGTGATGCAGCTGTTCCATACGTTACGGTTAAAAGCTCCAGAACTCGTAGAGGATGAAATGGTTCCAATCGCCAAAAAATTCGCTGGAATTTGGTATGTTCGGGAGCAACCAAAACCTGCCGATACATTTTTGCTATATCAGCCGTGAGGACTATGGCATGCTTGCGAAACCGTAGAAGAATAGTGAACAAATCGCTTTGGACTATACCTCCCACTTGTAGCACTTCATTAAGTGACTTATCCGATGGTCTGGACTTTGCGGAGGCATCGAACACCACCCTCAGCTTTGTCGTTGAACTGGTTGGCCTCAGCACCGCATGGTGTGGCAAATAGTAGCATCCTTGGGAATTGCTATCATTGGATTCATCGATCTCCTTGCAATGACCCAATGCTTCGTATTCAGCAACAAATTCGGAATACAGTTGCTTCAAGATGGGATCCTTTTTCAATCGTCTCTCAAGCATCAAGAAACGACGGAGAGCAGCAGAACGGTTGCTCGCCAGGAATTCTGTATCTTTTCGGAAAGGGAGTGAAACCATGTATCTTCCGGTTGACGTCCGCTGGTGCGTAGAACGAAAATGCTGCTCGCATTCATCTACCTCCGTGATTTCTTCCGTAAACTGCGAAAGATCCTCAACTTCCCAGAATCGACGCATTATCTCACTTATGGCTGCAGGATGAGCAAAAACTTGTTTAGCGACATCGTCGTTGACTTCTCCGGAAAAAAACCCAACCCAGATGGGTGTCATGTAGATCGGGAAAACCATCACCCAGGTGAATCTGCCCAGTCTTCAACAGAGCAAAAAACTTCGAGGCACCGATCAGCATGTCGATTTTATCCGGCACGTGGAATGTAGGGTCCGCCAATTGAACTCCAGCAGGGATCGGCCAAGAAGAAATGTCAATTTGAACGGATGGGATGATACCGGTTACTTTTGGAACCACAAGGCATTCCATGTCGATAGAAAAATCGGAACATCGGGATTGAATCGTAACACGCAGTTTCTCTTTCGCATATACCCTTGCTCCACCTATGCCGGTAATTGGCACGTTTGTCGGCTCGCGGGGATTCATCAAACGGTTGGCGATAAACTCAGACACAAAACAAACTTGGGAACCACTATCTAGCATAGCTCGGCACGGAATCAGTTGACCATCAGCACTCTCAACATTCACAATAGCAGTCAACAACATCACGGTTTTCGCTGTTTGCGAATGATTACAGGAACATGACGAATTCGTACTGGTCGACGGAACTACGTTCGAAAGTGCAAGAGATTCAGCAGTAGACGAATTCTTCGTAACAAGGGGTGTTTCGGGCTCAGGTTTTTTCGCAGGCAACTCTTCATGGAGGAGGGAATGGTGCCGCTTGTGGCACGTCGAACAATTTCGCTTGGAAGAACAATCCTTGGCACAGTGGCCCGGTCGGAGGCAGTTGAAGCAAATTCTCAACTGTTTCACCTTCGATATACGTTCTGGGATAGACATTTTGGAAAACATAGGACACTCAAAATGACGGTGGCTTTCATCGCAAATCTTACAACGAATATCGGTATTAGAGGACGTGACAGTATGAACTTTCTGATTCACAGGTTTCGAATGTTTGGACTGAGGCTCATTAGGCACCGTAGGGTGACGAGAATTTTGGAAGCGTTCAAGGATTTGGCACTCACCTCTTAGAAACAGCATTGTATCATCGTACTTAGGTAGCTCACCATGTTTCTGTTTCCGCTCCCACAACTGCAACGTGTGATCGTCCAAACGAGCGGTCAGCAGCTTCGTGATGATGATGCCGGATAACTTATCCACTACCAGGCCTTGGTACTCAAGTGCTGCAACATGACGCTCGCAGGATTTCGTCAGTTCCAGTAGGTTCCTATAGCTGCCCTTTGTCATCGGCTTCAGCTGGATTAGCCCATCGATGTGATTGTCCACGATGACACGCTGGTTTTCGAACTGGTCTCTCAATTGCTTCCAAACTTGAGTGAAGTTGTTGTCTTGAATCATCTTAGCATTGATAAGACCAGCTGCATCACTCACCAAAGCATTGTCAAGATAATGTAGCTTGACGGCGTCAGAATCACCACTCTTCACCACCAAGTCCTCGAACATGGCCTTAAACTTGGGCCAGTTCTCCAACTGGCCATCGAAAGAAGGTACTGGCACGTTGAGAGGATGATGTTGCATAACCACTGCTCTTTCACTTGCAGTGGACGACGGTGAAGGTTTCGAAAAATACTCCTTCAAGCGCTCCAGCCGGTCGAGCGCCTCCGTGTGCAAAACATCAAACTCGTCCAGCTTGTTGTCTTGCTCTTCGATTTGTGCCATTGGAATCACAGCAATTACTTCACGATGGGCTTCGGTGTACTCCGTATAATGGCGCTCCAACTTTTGACCGTACACTTTCAGGAGCGTCGCAGTGATAAGCGATGGATCGTCTTCAGCCTTCTCAAGGCCATTGGCTATCTTTGTCACCTTTCTTTTAATTTGTCCACGCTGATGGATGAGCAACTGCAACTGCTCTGGATCCATGGCGGACTTTTTCGGTGTGCGGTCAACAGGCATCACTATTTTGCACTTTTGCACTTCAATGTCTTTAGTTCGGTTCAAATCTCACTTGCACTTATTGTTCAATTTTACTTTGCACTTGCTAGCTTCCTTTTAGCATCCTCTCCAAGCTCGCGTCGGTGTTGAATCCGGTTCGAAGGACCAATGTCGGGGCCGATCCGGTCGTGAAAGGATGAACACAAATTCTGTGTGGCTGTGCCATTTTTATACCTAAAACTATTGCGTTGAGACCGGCTTTCCGGCACCTAAGCACCGCCTCTCGTCATCTTCATTGGTTGTTGGTTGTTGGTGGGCACGCATGGAAAGCATGCACGATGAAAAAGTGTCGATCACGTGAGTCACTACCTACCGCTACCTACGCCAATGCATGATGAAGAATCACAAATTGATCACGTGGCTGCTAATGGCTGCTATTGTTGTCGTTCGCGTTTGGGCGTGAACACGTCACAAGGCCCTTTTCCATAGCAAGTGGCAAAAAAGTTCCACTCTGCATTAAGACCGAAGTCCTTGTACATGTGGCACAAATTGGAAGCAGTCATCTTATTTCTGTATTGACTGCCTTCATTAGAAAAAAATGGATATTTTTCAGGTGAGGTAGCTTTTTTTTAATGAAATTCACACAATTTGTTACAAACAGCCGAACGGCAACATGTTTATGTTTAGTAAATTCTGCGATTGCTATGAAGCTTGTAAACTTTAAATTTTGTGCTTCATCCTTATAATACATGGCAAAAGGATGGATTGTGCATTGAGCGTTTGCCCAATGAAAACCTTGTATAGCGTCCAGAATAAATGCAATTATAATGCAGTCAGTTGCTTCCAAATTAGTTTTAAGTTGTTTTAAGTAGTTAACTTGTTGCTCCGCAATAATATTATGCGGAGATAATTCGCTTAATTTTTCTTAAAATGTTTCCACAAACTCTTCTGCATCCATTCGCATTGAATTTAGATAAAAATGATCTGTTTGCTCCCATTGTTTAAATTCTAAGGAATCGATATTTTGAAGAAAATTCATCAGGTCATTCTCCAGTGTTTGCGTACCCGGGCAATGATCACAGGTTTTCAACCAACATTTCTCTGAAGGATTTCATGGTACGTTTTAAAATGGTTAGGAATAAGTTTCTTAACCTTAAGGGTTTTAAACATTAATTTAACATTCTGATGATAAATGCATACGCAGACAGTATGTGTTGCACTTGAACCAGACAGAATACAATTTTTTGGGCGGCTACTGAAAAACATTGAAAATACAATTTAAAAAGTAGGATATTGCACTTTAAATATTAAACAAGGTTCAGAAACCGTGAGTTCTTGAGTTTTACATTCTAGATTAACTGCACTTGGAGTTGCTGGCTCGTTTTCTTTCTTGATAAAGCGATAAAGTCTGCAATAGCAGGTATTACAAAAGTAGGAATAGCTTTTATCTAACTTTGTTCTCCTTTCCGCTGCATAACCATATAGTTTAGGAGTAGGTTTCCTGTAACTATTAATCTAAACATTGCAATTTGAGCAGTCATGCTTCATCGTATTAAACGTTTCTTTAGTAAGGTTTCAGTTCGGTTCACTCAATGTGGATTAATTCAAAATATGAGTTATGTTTACTCAGTCGTGATTTACGCTACAACTCAAATTCGGAATGTGTGCCTATGCCATCCTTATGAGCACTCATGCTGAATTTGGACGCTAACGGACCATTGTGGCTCCAGTTATAGCGTAAACCATGGCTGAGTAAACCCTAGCAATGTTGGTCTCTAATTTTAAACAATTTGAGGCTGATTTATAGTTCTTATATTTAATGGGGTCAGAATTGAACCAGCGTCCTCTACTTTTGATGGGTACAATACTTCACAAATAAAACTAGATTTGTAAACAGGGTTATCATGAATTTATTAGGAATAAGTTTGATAACTTCAATGAAATGATTCCCGCAGTTATTTTGAAGAGATGGAAAATGATGCTCATTCCATGTGTGTATATTCAAAAAACTTGAAATTTTCAAAAAATTTAACTCAAAAACGGCTCGATGAACATTTGAGATTTTTTGATATGTTATGTAAAAATGTTTGAATTTTAATAAAAAAAAATAAAAATAAATAGTCGTTGTGGTTCAACATTTCAAAAATCATAAAAAACAAATATATTGAACATTTTAGCAAATTTGAGTACATTAATTATTTGAATCAATATTTTTAATCAAAACAAGAAGTAATAATCTTTCGATTTATGGAAAAATATTCAAAATCGATGCAGCGGTTCAGAAGTTATGATTTTTCAAAAATAAAAAAAATCGAAAAATGTCGATTTTTCTGGTAACCCTATATCGAACATGGTCACCCTAATAAAAAAATAAAAAAATACGGGTCTTATTATTTTCGATGAAGAACATACCAAGCGATTTTGAGCAAAATCGGACAACTTTTTTTTTCAACTCTATTCTTTTCCCGTGGAATATATATATGTTAGTGCAACAAATCCTAAAAGTGGAATATCACATATATATATATATATATATATATATATATATATATATATATATATATATATATATATATATATATATATATATGTGATATTCCACTTTTAGGATTTGTTGCACTAACACTGAACTTAGACAATTTTTTCACCACAGAACTTATCCTGTTTCTACTACGGCAGGTCCCTATTCGGACGTCAGTTAAAAGTTTTGTTATATGGAGTTCTTTTTAAAAAAGGTTCTACACCAATTGAACACTACGAAGAGACTAACTTTTTTGAGCCTAGCTAAGTAACACCTAACCGATGAACGCTTGCTGACTCTGCTGTCTCAGCACCTTGTGCGATGGGTACTAAGTGAAGAAATGTTTGTCCTCAATAATTTTTTTTTTATTTGAGGACCCACGAAAACACCTTCCTTAATCTTTGCATCCGATATGCTTGAGAATACTGATTTGAGATATTCGAATGCAGGTCCATTCTTTTCCAACGCTTTTACAAAATTTGTGAAGAGTACAAGTTTTATATGTAACGGTGGAAGAATAATTTGATCTTTATCCACGAGAGGAACACAATTCACGTTTTCATTCCCAAGAGTCTTGTCCTCTTTGGCCAGTCTTTTGGATTTTTATGCTCCTTACGAGCTCGGCTGTCCCATTTACAGAGAAAGCACATGTATTTTGTGTACCCCAGTTGTAACCCAGTTAACTTGGTAACAACCTTAACATTGGAGCAAATCTTAAAAGAGTGTTGCTTATAATTTATCAAATTCAGCAGCAGGCCCTGATTCATACGATTCCTTCATGTTAACAGAATGAGCCAGCGGTATCGAAGGTTTCCTGTTTCCTTGATGCAGTAAAACAGCCTTCAAACTTAGTTTACCGCTGTCGATAAACAAACGCCATTCACTTGGATTGTGACGCTCCCCAAACTCTTCGAACAAACCGTTTACATCTCGGCAAAAACTAGCGTTATTTTGTAGAAGGAAATGTTCGCTCATCACCATGAGTCACCAAGAGTACACATTAATGTTTTTGCTAGCATTAAAGATATCAAGAGAAAGTGTTAAAAGTTCCGTCAGGGTACGGCAGGTTGGAAATCAAACAGATGTTTGAAAACTTGAGCGAAAGGGCATGGGTCCAGTGGTACTCGAACCATGGACGTCGTCTTTTGCCTAACATCCCACTGCGGGATAGGTCGAGGCACGGACCGGATAAGTCCACCACTTCAACATTACAAAAGATCATGCAAAAGATGACGTATAGAAGGCGATCGTGTACCACTGATGGCTTTGTGAAAGTTATTCTACATCATAATCGTTACTTCACGCACAGAGAATACAAAACATAAGAATAGACCTTTCTTGTGGATTTTTTTTTATTTACTTATCAGATACTTTTCACTCTATAGAGTATATTTTTCTATGGGACCTATGTTTGTTGAAGCCTGCAACTATTGAAAAACAATAAAAAACTGTTAAATGATTATTTCACCCCATATGCACACTGTGGTGAATACCTATTTGGCCCTCTCTTCCCCAATCTGATGTTTCTCTTCAGTGGTGAGTTTAACGTTAAATTACTAGCTCTTCACTCCCATGGAGAAATCTTATAAGCAGATGTAAGAGCATTTGCTTGAAACATGACAGTTTTCTTACTTAGTCACTCCACCGGGAGGTCCCGTAAAAATACAACACCTTATTCAAAACGACCTACTTGATATTGTTAACAAAGGGGTAAACAAATATTCAAACGATTTTTTCCGCACACGCACATGCACCAGCACCCCATCATAACAAAGTCTAATGTATCTAATGTAAAAATATATCAGATACGTCGTTTTGAAAAAGTTGTCGAGAAATAATGTTTTCGTTTTTGATGAAAGTTTGAAACCAGCTCCAACCTGCGATACCCGAACATATTGTCAGTGCAAACCTCAACCCTATACGCGTTATAAATATAGACAAACACACCGGTGCTTAGCACACCACAAGTCGACACAATCTTGGTACCTGATTCAGGTTGGAAGTGAGGACCCAGCAGAAGGAACTCAAAGTGTGATAAAGCCCGCCGGATAGTAGTGATCCCCAGCCGAGAATTCTATTGAAATGTAAATAGAATAGTGACGTCCAAACAAAGTCTGAACCCAATGAGGTCTATACAGGTGGCGAAGAGCAGGGTGTTTGTCGGTATTAGTAACGAAAAATGTGTGAACAATCCATGATTTCGGGTAGTGACGTAGAACTCCAAAAACAAGCGAATGATAACAAAGCAAGTTAAGTTTTTGTCCGCATCCTTTTAGTGCACAAAGAGGCATTTTTTTGCCGAAACCTTTTAAAAACTATGCCAATTACCGAAAATAAACATTTCATCTTGTGATTTGCTGCTTTTTTAAATGGTTGTTTTTGGAGATCTACGTCACGCATGTTTACATAAAAACAGGCTGTGCATCATCTCACGAACACAGTGACAGTATTTTGCATTACACTTATACAATTTAACCACTTCTTCTCCACCTGTATAGACCTCATTGGTCTGAACCAACTATCACCATCGCTACTAATAGCGAATTCGTTTTTGATCCAGTTCCAAACTGGATCAGGTATCAAAATTGGGTCGGCTTATTGTCTGTTAAACGTCAGTGTGTATGGTTTTATTTGTAACTCGCATCGGATTGAAGTTTGCACTGACAATAAGTTCGGGTATCGCAGGTTGGAACTAGTTCCAACCTAGGTTCAAAAACGAATTCGATATAAAATTCCCCAGGCAACGTTAGACCCAAAACAATCCACCAAGGATATCATCAAGCATCGTCGGCACACGAAACTCCTTATATACTCACATCAGTTAGTCGTATGATTAAATCCGTGAATATTGTTACCAACAACAATGCATTGAATGTTCATGCGTTCGACTATCTGCAAGAAAACAATTCAGATTTTTTGTGATCGCAGTCATCGGAATCTGGTCGGTTCTGGTGAATCAACGGTCTTGAACCTTCTTGCTGCCGAAATCACCGAAGAGGCCTTTAAACAATCTGCTTTCCATATTGGCGGAGGAATTTTTTCAATAAAGAATGTTTTTATACAATATGAGACCGGGGAATTTGAAGACGGTAAAACTGAACTGCCATGTGAATATTATGTTCAATAACTGTGCTTTATTTTTACCCGTAGAAATTCGGATGAATATTACCAAAGATAGCATCATTCCTCTAGATAGTGCTCCTGTTTCGTGTAAATAAAAGATTTTGTTTTGAGCGAACTGGACGATATTTGACGAATAATATTTCTACTGAGTCTACTGTTTGTCACGTTTTTTTAATAGTCATGCAAGAGAATTACTTCAACATCAATTTCGTGAGGTTTTTGCGATGTGCTGAAATGATGATTCAGCGAGATCAGAAAGACATACAATACTTAAATCCACGAATACTTTTTATGAAAAACAATTGCACGTGGAAAAATTTCTCGTCACTGGTGAAAACAATCCACGGGAAACTTTGCAGACAAATTTTAAGAGAAACCAAACTTAAAATCAATTTCAACAAGGAGTGCAGAGAAGATAAATATATTTGATTTTCCAAAGTTATCTTACGGTAAGACAGCCTTTGATTTGCGTGATGTAATTAATTTTCAATCGTATTTTTTTAGATAACTTCCTTTTCACTGATGATGAAAATATCTTCTCCTGCAAGCAAAAACCTCGTGAACGTGTTTTTATAACTCAAAGGATAAAACTTAGGTAGAGCGTCATGCGCTAACGGAAAAAAGCGTGTTCTCAAATAATACACCCTGTTCTAGATGTTCAAAGCATAACGCACCGGCGCTTTGGACGTGGAATGGATGGAATTTATTGCTTCGAGGAGAGGTGGCTGAATTAAGATGCAGATTGATAGCATGTTTATTTATTTAGTTCCCAGTTTCACCCAATTAAGTACTGGCCAGAAATGCCCTGAGCATTGACATCCTTTTTTAAGGTTTTTTTCTGAACGCATGCTCTCTTTGTTTATGCGAATGAAAATAAATGCTATATGGGTCGACGAAAGTTATTGCAAATGACGACTACGAAAAAACTAGAAGGGACAGCCCAATGGGGTTGTACGCAAAGTTGACGTAGGACTACGAAGCAATGTGCAATCTAGATCGCGTGATTGTTTAAAGAGTGTCCGAAATTGGTTTCCTTCCAAATCTAATTCCCATACACTAAACGTTCGCACTACAACCTTTATTGATATAGCCTGTCTTGGTATCTACATTCATACATCTTGCTTTCACTGGAAATAATATATATGACATATGATAACAAGATACTTTATATCACGTAATATACCTTGCAGTGCAAATGAGTTTTGTTCATTTGGGAAACTTTAACTCAAGAAGCTGGTTTCATTCAACTCCAATTGCATACGGGTTCTACTACACACTTAGATTTTTTTACAGTATACTGTAACTTTTTACCGAATATGAAACAGCTGAACATTCGGTAATCGATTTGGTAGTTTTTAAGTTTTACAATACGTTCAGTAAATTTTACTGAAAATTCTGTAAACATTTTACAGTTGCTCAGTAAAATTTACAGAATCGTTTGTAAACTGGGTTTAATTGATTTTCTTTCTTGATTTCATTTACTGTTCAATAGTGTTTAGTTAGATCATTTATTTGATTGTAATAAAAAAGAGGATAATCAGCTAAACAAAACTTGGTTACTTTTTTTATTTTAATGGAAGAGTTCATGATACCCGGTGACAAATTGTCCTGAAGCATTCCGAAATGTTCACTGAAATAAGCAGTATTTGGAAAAATGAGTATGAACACCAAACGCTGCTGCAATCGGATGACCCTTGGGATAAACCAACAATGTCCTGCCTGCCGAATATGGCTACGTTCCCGGAAAGTTGCTGTCCATTCCTCCAGTTTGGGCACTAACTTTTGGCTGCACCGTTAAACTAAGTCGAGCTGACCAACATTCAACTTTAAATGGCGGGAAAAGGCCGCGTTGACAGCAACGAATAAATTTACAATCGGTTCGGTACTTTTTTAAAAGTTTATGTTGCAAAAAATAAATTTACAGTACATTCGTAATTATGTTTACAGTGTTGCGGTACTGAAGCAATTTACAGTTTCGATCGGTAGTTTTTCTACATTTTTTCGGTATTTTTCTGTAAATTACAGAAACTCAGTATTTTTGATTGTTGGAATTTAGTAAAATGTCACATTTTACTAAATGTTCGGTGAAATTTCTGTTTTACAGAACGAATTCAGCAAAAAAAGTACCGAACAAGATTTTGGAAATTTGGTGTGTAGGCCTATGTGAAACAACACTGCCAAAAGTGCAAATGTTGAAAACATTACGGCTTCGGCACAGGAAAGATGTTTTTCATGTTCAAATTGTTCACGGTTAAACTTGGGGTTTCTTCTTGGTATTCTTGGTTCAGCTCCTCGTCGGTGCGGGTGACCATATGCAGGTGACGTGGGCTGATTCTTGTCCCGTTGTTGTCACGGCCGTCATTTTTCCATCAACTCGTAGGCTTCAGCAGCCTTTTTTTCTCGCAGCGATGTTGACGGGAGCATCGTCCCAAACAGCCAACTGCACCAACTTCTCTGGATAACGAATGCTCACTAGTGCATCCTCCAGTGTGGTCGCACGCTCTGCACAACACTACTCTACCGTAAGACTGAATCAAATTTTCATTCAACGAAGTCAATGTGATACTAAGTCATCAAAGGGGACGAACTTCAGTTATTGCGCCACAATAATTAGTTTCAATTAGTGCACGCTAGACGGATAATTTTCTTAACAGAAATGTTCCTAATTTGCTAGCCACTGCCAGCAACTAATCCGGTATGCACAACTAGGAACTAAAACGAACTCAACCACATAGTCTAGTCGGTCTCTGACGTGTCGCAATTCGGCTCGAATTATCTCTTCTAAAATTGGCCTTCCTGAAAAGGACGGATTTAATTGACGAGGGAGAAATAGTTTGCGATTCCCCTAGGGTTGTTTGTCTCGTCAAGGGCGGCTTTTACACGCCAACTCGTAGGCTTCAACAGCCATGTCTCTCTTAGCGAGGTTGACAGAAGCATCGGCACCAACAGCCAACTGTGCCAACGCCTCTATGCAATCCCGCTTCACTTTACTAAATTTTTGAGTACAATTGTATGCTATCTCTTTTTCTCTCACGGAAATGTTACTCAATTCTAACCAAAAATTGAGTAACATATCCGTGAGAGAAAAAGAGATAGCATACAATTGTACTAAAAAATTGAGTAAAGTGAAGCGGGAGTATGGGCAACGACTATTCGCCAGTGCACCATCCAGGGTGCTTGCTGCCACAAACTGTGTTGCAACAGCCTCTGCACAGCACCACGACTGATGTAAGACTGAGTCAAAATTTCAGCTAAGAGCTGGTATGTCATGGCGTTGGATGCTATTGCACAAAAGAAAGCAGTACCAACGAAGGCAATGTGATACAAATTGCACCAAGCGGGACGAACTTCTGTTATTGCGCCACAATAATTAGTTTGAATTAGTGCACGCTAGACGGATGATTTTCTCAACAGAAATATGCCTAATTTGCTTCCCACCAACAGCAACTAATCCGGTACGCATGACTAGGATCAATGGCGAACTCCCCCACATGGTCACTGATGTGTTGCAGTTTGACTCGAATTACCCCTTCTAGACTTTCGTTCGTTTGTTGTTCAACGTTCTTTGTGGTATAATCGGGGACGCGACGTTTATTGATTGCCATATTCAGCCGTGATGCGGTAATTGAATTAACAACAGCACAATAGAAAAATTCAACCCAACTCTTTAGTTGGTAAACTGATTTGGTCGTCCTGATAAGGACGGATCTAGTTGACGGGGGAGAAATGTTTTCGATTCCACTTGGGCTTTCTTTCTTCGTTCAGCTCGTCGTTGTTGCGGATGGCCAGCTGTAGGTGACGTGGGATGAATCTGGTCTTCTTGTGTTCACGGGCGGCGTTCTCTACAACTTGCTCGCCAAGCACGTCTGTCGCCTACGGATGCACAGCGTGAACTGATTATTGGTGTTCGGTCGTTCCCACGTGTTCCATAATTGCTGGCAAGGTTACTGTGGCAGTATGAACCAATCAGAGCGTCGCGCAAATATGATGTCATTTTCGACCAATAGCATTGTGCGTTCAGAAATTTTTGTGGGACGGGGAAAAGTTATTTTGAAGAAGAAGAAGATATTTTGAAGACAATAATAAGAAGAAGAAGACGATGGGAGACGTCTCTTGCTTAGATTTGAAAACTGTGCTAGGAAATTTGGTAAATTTACTCTGCGAATCGGAATTATAAATTATAAGACATCGCCTTACATTTACGTTATTTTTAATAAGTTAATGTTAAAAATCAATTATCTTGATTACTAAAACTGATACGTAGAATTATTTCCAATCGATTGGTGCAAACGATATGAAAATCGTTTATGCAATGACTTAGTTATTATTGCTCAAAATATCCAAAACGACCCGTAACACGGTCGATTTCAGAAATTTTAGAACGGCGCCCCAGTATAGAAATAAAAGACGTAGTCCTACGTCATAAATTACCGGAACTTGTCAAATTTTACCGAAATCCGTTAAATCGGATTACCGAACTGTTCAGCTGTTGAAAGTTCGGTAAAAAATTACCGAATACTGTAAAATTTTTTAAGTGTGTATTGAAAATATATAGCGTTATTTTGTTTGGAGAAATATTTATCGAATTGTTCATCACGATTTCTGTAGTACGAAATTGTCACACCAGGCTCTAATAAATTTCTTTCTTTTAAGCGTGATGCAAGCAGTTCAGATTTCTGTTTCGACAATTCCAAATTGTCGGGGCCATGCCAGGCTCCGAGGAATAAACGACGTGATGGGCTTCACTACTGTTTTGCGACATGCCGAAACACGTTCCGACGCGCTCAAGCAGGAAGCCGGTGGAAAGACGAGTGTTCCTTTGGGAGCTTGTGGGGAAATACGTAAGTCTTCTTGCCCTGAAAAGGGCAGATTGGGTTCCACAACTCCGTCAAGGCAACAACTCGGTCGCCGGTGGACTGTAAACACCAACTCTCCTCGTCGTGTGGACAGCTGCTGTCTCGGAGGCCGTCAGAAGAAACTAAAACACTTAATACTGCATATTTTTATTGCTCTTTGATCTTAATCTAAACAAGGTTCAAAAAATACTGATACTGGCACCTTCTTCTTCTTCTTCTTGTTTATTATTTTAATGGGACTTTAACCATAAGGGTCATTCGTCCCGTGATACTGACACTGCTCTCTGTGCCGCTTTTATAGTGTCAAAAATGCTGTGTTTGCTTCTTATTCTGCTTCCGTCGTCGTCGTATCACTCAGCCGTTGCATGTCAGATGGGTGGAGCTATCGACTAGCAATGGTGTGGCATGCTCGTGATCGCTGGCTGACTGCTGTAAGTCATCGTTCACGTTTGGGCGTGAACATTCCCCGGGCTGAGAATAATTCTCAGAACGTTGATTATCCTGGATTGGAAGCACTGCCATCTTCGATGCTGGATGCTTGTAAACAGTGCCACCAACCTTGACGTCGACCGTACGAACTAGTTCATCGGATCCTGGATAGGACGATCTTCCCTAATTTCCAACTTATCGGTGGCATGTTTTGATCTTCCAGAAGCACAATCATCCCTTGTTGTAGATTATGCTTCCGAATATGGTTCTTGATCCGTTGTTGTAAACTCTGAAGATAGTCGTTCTTCCATCTTTTCCAGAAGTTTTCTCGTAGTTTTTGCAGGAACTGCCATCGTCCAGCCGGTTTACGGCAATGTCTTTGTAGCACGGTTCCGCAACAGCAGTTAGCGGTCGCCCGATCAAGAAGTCACCAGGCGTCAGCACCTCGGGATCGTCAGGATCAAGTGAGATAGCATAGAGCGGACGAGAATTCATAATAGCCTCAGTCTGTGTAAAAACTGTTACGTATTCCTCGAATGTCAAATGAGTGTCCATCAAAGTGCGTTTAAGTACCACCTTAGCACATTCAACGGCCGCCTCCCAGAGGCCTCCAAAATTTATTGCCTCCAGCGGAATGAAAAACCAAGCAATTTCCTTCGACAAACGGAAATCCTCAATTTTATTCATGGCAAATTGAGACCGAAATTGTTTGTAGAGCCCATTCGGCTCCGTTTTGGCACCCCGAAAATTTGACCCATTGTCTGAGTGTATTTCTTGCGATAATCCTCTTTTACTAACAAAGCGTTGCAATACTGCAATGAACGCTTCCGTGGTCATGTTCGAGACTAGTTCCAGGTACACAGCTCATGTCACCACGCACACAAAAACAGCTATGTACGCCTTCTCCACAATTGGTTTTTGTCGTCCCTGTTTCACGAACACTGGACCCGCATAATCCACTCCGATCACTTCAAATGGATGGGCAGGAGTCACACGGCTAGCGGGTAGATTTCCCATCAGCTGATTCGTCATCGTTGGTCTGGCTCGGAAACAAGTAACGCAACTCCTCGTGATTTTTCGTACAGCAGACCTACCTTCTCGAGATGGTATGCTCTTATCAAAAGATCGATAATCGGGTGCCTCGGCAGGATAAGTATACGGGTGTCAGTATGGGTGAATTCTTCAGTAGGCCTTAAACTTGTAGTAGTCCATTCTGGAACACGGGGCTCAGTGATGTAATCTGTTTACATGATTCGTTGCTCTCGATGCGGCTGATTTTATCTCCCAATACTTCATGTTGCACAACTTTGATGATCGTCTTCAACGATCGCCGTAACTTGGTAACGGCGAGATAACGTTGATTCGGATCCTTCATCTTACAGTTTGAGATGAAACGTTGTACATAAGCGATTACTCGCTGCAGCTTCTGGAATGAGCTGAACTTGGCAAACAAGGAAGATCATCGAACTTGGCAAACATTGCGTCGTATGCCAGATTTGAGGCATCAGAGAATCCATGGATCTTCATGGCAACGGCGTTAGAAGGATAACCCGTCAGGGTATTTTCATCTCACACATTTGTGGCAGCACATCACGGACCAGGAAAGAAGCAGTTCTCCTTCAAGATTCTCATCCCAAGAAAGACCAGCAGTCCACAACTTTTGCATTAAGATTTTGGCGACCACGATGACGGGAGAGACCAAGCCCAAAGGACCAAAAAGTCGTCCAATTTCCGAAAAAAACCTTTCGCTTGGTGAAGGGTTTGAGCGTGTCATCTTTGGGCTTCGCGATGAACAAGAACTCATCCGAACTTGGGCTCCAGGTAAGACCAAGCTTCTTAATCACTTCGTTGTCCACTGAAGAATTCAAACGAACCAATTTTTCTCGACATTCCTCGGGGATCTGCTCCAGCAACTCCGGACAGTTTGAACTCCACTTGTGGATAGGGAAACCACTAAGCTGGAGTAGAGCTTCCAATTTGCGCTGCGCTTCAGCAGCCTCTTCTGCACTATCGGCGCCAGAGAGAACGTCATCTACGTAACAATCCTCGGTGATAATTTTAGCCGCAAGGGGAAAACGGCTTCCTTTATCGTTGCACAGCTGAACTAGGCATCTCGTGGCCAGAAATGGCGCGGATGCTGTTCCAAACGTTACAGTTAGGAGCTCCAGAACTCGTAGTCGTTGGTTTGGATCTGTTCGCCAGAAAATCCGTTGGTATCGGGTGTGTTCTGCAGCAATCAGTATTTGCCGATACATTTTCGCTATATCAGCGATGAACACCACGGTATGGATGCGAAATCGAAGGAGAATGCTTAGCAAATCACTCTGGACGACGCCTCCGACTTGAAGTACCTCATTGAGAGACTTGATTGGTGGATTAGACTTGGCTGAAGCGTCGAAAACTACTCTCAACTTTGTCGTCGAACTATTTGGGCATAATACCGCGTGGTGGGGCAAGTAATAACGACCTTCAGAAGGATCGTCATTGGATTCATCGACTTCCAGGCAATGACTTAGTGCCTCATACTCAGCAATGAAACTAACGTACTGCTGTTTCACGGTTGAATCCCTTTGAAACCGTCTCTCGAGCATCACAAAACGTCAAATAGCAACGAATCGGTTGTCCTGGAGTTCTGCTACATCATCTCTGTAGGGGAGTGAAACCACGTACCGCCCGGTAGACGTTTGTCTGTGTGTAGAATGGCAATTCTCCTCGCACGAATCTGTTTCCATTTCCTCCTTCGCGGATTACAAAATGTCCTCAATTTCCCAAAACCGACTTATTGTCTCACTGAGGGAATCTAGTGAAGCAGGGTGGGCTAGCACGGTATTGGCAACTTTGTTGCAAAATTATTAACACCCAGCCCAGATAAGTCTCGTGGAGCTCGGAGAGACCATCAGCTAGATGGATATGACTAGGCTTCAACAAGGCAAAAAACTTCGAGGCACCGATTAGCATGTCGATTCTAGCAGGCGAGTGGAGCGTAGGATCAGCCAGCTGAACTCCGCCCGGAATCGGCCAGAATGAAGTATCGATTTTGACTGAAGGGATGATGCCGGTTACCTTGGGCACTACAAGGCATTCAACGTTAGTAGAGAAATTGAAACATCTAGACTGCATTGTAACAAGCATCCTATCTCGCACGTAGATCTTTGCTCCGCCTATGCCGGTAACAGGCACGTTCACTTGCTCTCTTGGCATCATCATACGGTTGGCGATCATCTCGGACACAAAGCATACTTGGAAACCATTATCCAGCATTGCACGACAAGAGACTAGCTGACCATCAGCACTCTCGAGATTTACGATAGCAGTCAACAGCATCACAGTCTTTGCGGTTTGCGAATGGTTGCAGGAACACGAGGGATTGGTGGTTGCCGGCGGAACGATCTTCAAAACTGCGTCGGAAGCAACTGATAAATGTATAAACGAAGTAATGTAGTATGCCCAATCCAAATGAAACGAACTACAATCGACAATGTGAGCAGAGAGAGAGTGTGAGATAAAATTAGGCACGATACTGACCGAAGGATTGCCAACGGTCACTATCGCAATAAGTGATTTGGAAGCAGTACATCAGTCCAAAAATACACGTTAAACAACACAGTGCGGTCGTTTTCATTTCTCCCCATTCTCTTTGGTCAGTCGATGACTTTGGTGTGGTACAAAGCTGTTTTAGTCCCTCAGTGCAATTTAGTAAGAGTGCTAATTCTCGGGGCTAGGAGTTAACTAGCGAAGAAAGTCCTTCTAGTACGGCAAGGCGAGTATCGTCTACATTTTGGTCCTTCGAACCGGATAGAAGGCATCGCGGACCGAGAAGAGCGCCTCGCGGTAGTGTGAAAGTGATCAATCTGATCTATCGTGCGGGTCAACGTTCTGCCAAATCGCTTTGGTGAAGTTTTCTATTGCCTTTGTGGTGTGAACAAAGTACATGTGTGCTATGAGGTTTGATCGGAGCGGATAAACTTGAGTGATTGAAAAGGCGAATAAATAGTTCTATCAGTGACTATTTTGTGCGTACATTTTCGCGTTGGAATAATACCAAGACGGGTAGTTATTCGGAAGCTGCGGGAGACCGATTTGATCGATAGTTAACGATCACGTGTGCGACGGTGAATCGGGTGAACGATAGTGACTATCGCTGCTACTAGCGTTTCGATCGCGTTCGAAACGTAGTACATTTTCGCCGTCGGTAATTGGTGCGTGTATTTTATTCGGACAAGAATTTCGCGCTTGAGAGTGCACAAAGGCGTGTGTTACTCTGTTGGTGTAGAAGAAGAAAGAACTTTGTATCGAAGCCATTGTTGGGAGGTGATTAACCCGTCAACATAATTACGCTGCTGCCATCTTCGACGCTTGCTAGCGTGGATTGGAAACGTGACTGGTCGCCATCGCTCACTGGTGTCATTGGATCAACTTGGCGCCATTCCATTGAGTCTGTAGGACATCCATTCCATTGGATTTCTCCCGGTGAGTCCGTTTCATGTTGATTTGCATGTGGCTAGCAGCAGCATTTGTTAGAACGTAAGAAAGTGGGTAGCCAAGAGCTATTGTGGCAGGTGGTTGACGGTCCGCAATCGCAAGGAAAACCTTTCGTGTCCTCGATTGCGAAACCGCGTAAAAGTGGGTACGTTCGCGACGGGAAGGAGAGATCGCTTTCGATACTACGACTCACTTCCGTTCGATTGAAACGTCGCGAAAGGGTGTCTACAACGCGTCGGGAAGGAGCAATTCGTTTCGATTTTGTGTCACCCCGTCCGGTCCGGTCTCGCGTAGAAACGGATAGTTCGCGTCGGGAAGGATTTTCGATATCGTCAGAAAACTACCGTTTCCGATTCGATCTCGTTCGCGATGGCAACGAAACAGGAGAAACTGTTAGGCGATCGCTTGATCCAGCGTAAGGGATATATCGCCATTCGCAATTCATTGGAGAAGTTTGTTCATGATTATGATCACGACCGCGATTCTTTTGAGCTGTGTGTACGATTGGAATCATTAGATCGATTGTATGAAAATTTCGTGGAGTGTCAAGATGCTATCGAAAAATTGGACAAACCGGAATCGATAGAGGAGCATATCCAAGAACGAGTGGACTTCGAGCAACGGTTTTGCAAGGCAAAGGGTTTTCTACTCACGAAACGTAATGGAGATCTGAATCAATCATTAAATAATTCGATGCAGGTTGCACAACCAATCGCGCCGACTTTCCATCTTCGTTTGCCGCAAATAGATTTGCCAAAATTCAACGGTGATTTTTCTCGTTGGATTTCCTTTCGGGATACATTTTCTTCAATGGTTCACGCCAATGCCGAAATCCCTACAGTTGCCAAATTACAATATCTTCTCCAATCTCTCGAAGGGGATGCCAAGAAGCCTTTTGAATCGGTGGACATTGAAGCCGATAATTACGCTACTACATGGGATGCTCTGCTGAAAAGGTACGACAATCGGCGGTTTCTCAAGAAGCAGTTATTCCGAGCATTGTACGATTTGCCTGCAGTGAAACAAGAGTGTGCTAAACGGATTCACAATTTGGTTGACGACTACCAACGTCATGTTCGAGCCCTATCCAAGTTGGGTGAACCCGTGAATCATTGGGACACGCCACTCATCAATTTACTATCGTACAAATTGGACCAAGCAACTATTAGATCTTGGGAGGAAAGGACAAGCCAAAACGAAGATGTAGGGTACGATGAGCTGATCGAGTTCCTGTACCAACGTGTTCGTATTCTTAATTCCGTCGGTCCAGACAACCATGGCTTATCAAAGGTGGCCGGTATTCAACAGAAGAGCTTTAAGCAGAAAGTGTCGGTTAACACAGCATCTACGTCGACTCCACGGAATTTATGTCCGCTTTCCTGTTCGGAAAGTCACTCTTTGCGATCTTGTCCGATATTCCTCGGAAAGAACGTCAACCAGCGTCGAGAACTTGTGTCTCAGAAACGGTTGTGTTGGAACTGCCTCAGCTTCGGTCACCAATCCAGGAAGTGTGGTTCCAAATTCACCTGCCGTACATGTCACGAGAAGCACCATTCACTTCTTCACGATACTTCTTCGCCTTCATCTTCGATAAAGGCATCAGCATCGCCAACCGTTCAAACAAATCCGTCTGTGCCATCTACCGTATTGTCGAGTTCCACTGTTCCAATAGCGTCTTCTTCGGGTCAACAACCGCTTCCATCCACGTTACAAATCGTGGAACCCTCTGGCACCCGCCAAGTCAGCATGGCAGTCCAAACTGCACTCACCATGACATTGCTGGAAACGGTTGTACTCAACATCGTCGACGATTACGGTAATACGCATAAGGCTCGAGCTCTTCTAGATTCGGCGTCGATGTCGAATTTCATCTCGAAGCCAATGGCTAAGCATCTCTACTGTCGCCGATCTACAGTGAATGTTTCTGTTGAAGGCATCGGATCGTCCACACAGAAGATCAACTCTGCCATTAACGCAACCATCGAGTCGGGAGATCGAACGATCTCGATGAAACTGCAGTTTTTGGTGTTAAAGCAGCCGTCATCGCAGCTGCCAACAGCGCCGATTGACATTTCGGCATGGAAGATGCCAGATGTGAAGTTAGCGGATCCACAGTTCAGTATTCCCGGAAATATTGACATTGTCATCGGTAGCGAAACCTACTGGGAACTCCACACGGGTAGGAAGATATATCTCGGTGAAGGTCTACCGTGGGTAGTCGAAACATCATTTGGTTGGGCGGTCACTGGTCCCGCATCTCGCACGGCTACCTGCATTCCACAGTTCTGCTATCTGTCCACCGCAGATGATCCATTGGAGACTGCCTTACAGAAATTTTGGGAAATGGAAACAATTCCATCTGATCCGATCCATTCTTTGGAGGAAAGTCGTTGTGAGCAGTTGTACACCACAACAACAATGCGCGATTCTTCCGGGCGATACATCGTGCGTCTACCCAGAACTGAAGATTCTGAAGTCATGTTGGGAGAATCAAGGTCCATAGCAGATCGACGCTTCCTGAGCCTGGAACGACGGCTCCAACGAGATCCTGCAACCAAGGACTCGTACCATCGATTTATGGAAGATTATCTTCAGCTTGGACACATGAAACAGGTGCAAGAACCTGTAGATGATCGAATTCAGCACTGCTATATTCCACATCACGTGGTATTCAAAGAATCCAGTACTACTACGAAGGTGAGAGTAGTCTATGACGCGTCGTGTAAGACTACATCGGGCTATTCTTTGAATGATACTCTACTCGTTGGACCTGTAGTCCAGCAAGATCTGTTCTCAATCTATTTGAGGTTTCGAACCAGAGTTGTCGCTATCGTAGCAGATGTCGAGAAGATGTATCGACAAGTGTTGCATCATCCCGCCGATCGAGTGTTCCTCCGCATACGTTACCGCAGACATTCTTCTGACCCTATCACCACCTACGAACTGCAGACTGTTACCTACGGAACATCAAGCGCTCCATACTTGGCAACAAGGACTCTAGTGCAGATCGCGAAGGATTACGAGAATTTGTATCCAGCAGCTGTTGATTCACTAATCGAAGATTTCTACGTCGACGACCTTCTGTCAGGGACATCGGACGTTGAATCAGCTATTATTCTCCGACAAGAAATCACCGCTATGCTGAGCTCCGCTGGGTTCACACTTAAGAAGTGGGCGTCAAACGTTCAGGAAGTCCTTGCAGATGTTCCGCTGGAGGATCTGGCTATTAATCCTCTTCACGATGTGCAGAAAGAGCAGACAATCTCCACGCTCGGCCTACTTTGGGAACCATCGGCCGACATGCTACGGTTTAAGGTTGAAATGTCTCTCCCTGCTGTCATCCTCACCAAGCGAAAGGTGATGTCGTACATCGCCCAAATATTCGATCCACTGGGACTGTTGGGTCCGACAACAACCAAGGCAAAGCTATTCATGCAACGACTTTGGACGTTGAAGCGTGATAGCGTCCTCTGCGAATGGGATACTCCTCTTCCAGAGAAGTTGCAGACCGAGTGGAAGGTGTTTCACACTACTATTCACATTCTCGCTGATATCCGTATTCCACGATTGGTGCTGCCCTCCGAAGCCTGCAATATTCAGCTGCACTTCTTCGCCGATGCATCCTCAATCGCTTATGGCACATGCTGCTATGTTCGTGCGGAATCAGCGGAAGGAATATCCGTACACCTGTTATCATCCAAATCAAAGGTCGCTCCTTTGTCCACTCATTACTCCATCGCAAGACTTGAGCTATGTGCAGCACACCTAGCAACTCAACTCTACAAGAAAGTAGAAGCGTCGTTGAAGATTCCAGCCATTGCATTCTTTTGGTCGGATTCCAGCACGGTTATTCAGTGGTTACGTGCATCTCCAAATCGTTGGAAAATTTTCGTCGCAAATCGCGTGTCGAAAATCCAAACAACAACGGATGTCAATCAATGGAGACACATCGCAGGTTTAGAGAATCCCGCTGACGATATCTCACGCGGCCTCAACCCAACGGACATTTTGCACCGTTCCCGTTGGTGGTATGGTCCACCTTGGCTGTCTCAACCGTCTGATCTCTGGCCTAAGACCATCATCGACCAGGAGTACTCTCTGGCAACATCTGAGGAAGGGCGCAGGATTCCGATTGTCGCCATAACTGCTGTACAATCTGACTTCACTGAGGATTTATTCGCACGCTACTCCAGCTACGGAAAACTACGCCGAGTCGTGGCTTTCTGCAAGCGCTATCTCCAGTGTCTGAAGGACCGTACTTTACAACGCAAGTCCGATTCTAACTACACTCAACTAGCAGTTTGTCAACGACATAATTCATCATCCGTTCAACGACTTACGACCACTGAGCTTCAACAAGCCGAGCAGCTGCTGTGCCGTTTGTCACAACGCCAAACTTTCGCTGAGGAACTTTCGGATCTCGGGAATAGTGAACGTGTCGCTAAGTCCTCATCACTAAAGTGGCTGAGCCCGTTCGTAGATCAAGACGGTACACTTCGCGTCGGTGGCCGTATCCGCAACGCCGTGTTATCCGACGCTATCAAACATCCGATCGTTCTGTCCGCTAAACATCCGCTGTCGGCTCTGCTGGCTAGCAGTTACCATAAAATGCTACTGTATGCAGGCCCGCAACTCCTGCTAGCCACTCTCCGCCAGAAATATTGGATTCTGGGCGGCAGAAACCTAGTGAAATCCGTCTTCCACCAATGCCACACTTGTTTCCGATTCAAGCCCACTCTAGTGCAGCAGAGCACAGCCGATCTACCGGTATCGCGAGTTTCGCCGACGCGTCCGTTTTCTGTGTGCGGTGTCGACTATTGTGGACCATTCTTTAACAAGTCTGCAATTCGAAATCGTGGTCCAACAAAAATCTACGGGACATCTTCGTATGCTTCTCCACCAAGGATGTCCACATCGAGATGGTGAGTGATTTGTCAACCGGTGCGACCTAGCAACACTACGTCGGTTAGTATCTTGCCGAGGAAAGGTCGTCGAACTGCATTTCGACTATGCTACTGCGTTCAAAGGTGCTTTGCATGCTTTGAGCAGGATTTATCTAAAAATTAAAGCAGTCGATCGTGAGCAGATCTTCAACTGGTGCTCAGAAAATGAAATTACATGGAAGTTTATTCCACCCCGTGCCCCACACTTCGGAGGTCTCTGGGAAGCAGCAGTGAAATCTGCGAAAACGCATTTGCTGAAGACCGTTGGTAACGTGAACTTGGCTTACGAGGACCTCCTGACATTGTTGGCACAAATCGAGATGTGCCTTAATTCTCGACCGCTTACGCCGATACCCGAAGACCCATCTGACCTAGAAGTCCTCACGCCAGGACATTTTCTTGTTGGAGGCAACTTACAAGCGATTCCTGAACCAAACTGGAAGGACACCGCTGACAATCGCTTAAATCATTGGGAATTGACCCAGAAACGGCTGCAGGTCATCTGGTCCCGCTGGTATCCTGAGTACCTTCAGCAGCTACAATCACGTGCAACTAAGGGTTGTAATCCTCCAGTTACCATCGAAGTAGGCGCCATCGTCGTTATTAAGGAGGACAACCTTCCACCGGCAAACTGGCCGTTGGGGAAAATTGTTAAACTTCATCCGGGGAAAGATGGTGTCGTACGAGTCGTAACCTTACGAACTGCAACAGCTAACGAAGTCGTGCGCCCCGTAGCACGAATTGCCCTTCTTCCATCTTCAACCGTATCTATGTAACCAGGTAGAGCAACCCTTTATGGGAGAACTTGCTCGAAGCGCACCCGCGCATTACAAAGGTAATTGCAGGTCCAATGTTATATATTTCTCTCGAATGATCTACCTGGTGTCTTCTTTGTTCCCGGTATCCATCGACGAGTTCCCGCATCTGCATCTACATCGTCCCAACATCCATGGTCAAGCGTTCAACTGGTGGATCGCGTGCAGCAACAACCACTACACCCAATAAGTGGAAGGAAAAGAAGTTTTTGAATTTTGTATATAGTATAGTAGCTTTAAGATTGTTGAAATACTGAATATTTCAAGGTGGCCGGAATGATAAATGTATAAACGAAGTAATGTAGTATGCCCAATCCAAATGAAACGAACTACAATCGACAATGTGAGCAGAGAGAGAGTGTGAGATAAAATTAGGCACGATACTGACCGAAGGATTGCCAACGGTCACTATCGCAATAAGTGATTTGGAAGCAGTACATCAGTCCAAAAATACACGTTAAACAACACAGTGCGGTCGTTTTCATTTCTCCCCATTCTCTTTGGTCAGTCGATGACTTTGGTGTGGTACAAAGCTGTTTTAGTCCCTCAGTGCAATTTAGTAAGAGTGCTAATTCTCGGGGCTAGGAGTTAACTAGCGAAGAAAGTCCTTCTAGTACGGCAAGGCGAGTATCGTCTACAGCAACATTTGAAGAACTCTTCTCTAGAGGGCGTTCGGTCTCAGTAGATTTCGGAGGAGTCTCTTCATGGAGGAGGGAATGGTGTCGTTTATGACATGTGGAACAATTACGCTTGGATGAACAGTCTTTGGCGCAATGGCCAGATCGAAGGCAGTTGAAGCACATTCTCAGCTGCTTCACCTTGTTAATGCGCTCTGGGAAGGCATTTTGGTAAAAATGGGACACTCAAAATGACGGTGGCTTTCACCACAAACTATATATTGGGCTTCTGAATTAGAGGAAGTAACAGTATGCACTTTTTGATTCACAGCTTTGGAATGAGAATGTTTGGGTAGAGGCTCTTTCGCCGCAATAAGATGGCGAGAATTTTGGAAACGCTCTAGAATTTGGCACTCACCTTTGAAAAACTGCACCGGGTTCTCATAGTCGGGCAACTAACCGTGCTGTTGCTGTCACCCCCACAGCTGCAGGGTGTGATAATCCAGGTGGGTGGTCAACAGCTTCGTGATGACTAGCCCGGATAGTTCGTTCACCACCAGGCCCTGGTACTCCAGTCCAGCGACGTGGCGCTCACACGATTTCGTCAGTTCCAACAGGTCCTTGAAGCTGCCTTTTGCCACCAGTTTCAGCTGCATCAAGCCGTCGATGTGGGTGCTCACACAACTGCTTCCACACTTCAACGAAATTGTTGTCTCGGATCATTTTTGCGTTGATGAGACCGGCTGCGTCACCAACCAACGCCTTATCCAAGTGGTGCAGTTTGATGGCTTCCGAATCACCACTCTTCACGACCAGGTCCTCAAACATTGCCTAAATTTGGGCCAATTTTCCACACGGCCATCGAACGACGGTATCGGTGATGGTGCTGCATTACAACTTGGGCCCCTCCGCTGGAAACAGTTGCAGTTGGCGCCAGTTTGCCGAAATGTTCTATCAGGTTTCCAGACGATTGAGCACCTCTGTGTGCAAGACATCGAATTCATCGGGCTTCGTCTTGCTCTTCCATTTTGGCCGGTGGAATTAAGGCAATCACTTCACGGTGGGCTTCTTTATATTCGGCGTAGTGGATTTCAAGCTTCTTACCGTACACTTTTAACATCGATGCACTAGATGCGATGGGTCGTCTTCGGCTTTCTCCAGGCTGTTGTTAATTTACGTGACTCTTTTTTTCATTTGACCACGCTGGTGGATGAGCAGCTGCAGGTGCTTAGGATTCACTGCGTTCTTCTTTGGTGTGTGATCGAGATCCATTTCGGCACTATACACAACTCGTTTCTTCACAATATACTTGCTGTCTTTGTCTCGCTAATTGGCCAGTTAGCTCACTTTTACTTTGCTTTTTCAGTTTTCACTCACTACTAGTTTCTTCTAAGGCTGATGACATACTCATGGCGTAGGGAAGCGTTGGCGAGAGAGGTAGCGTCAGCGTCAAACCTATCTTGATTGGCGTCCTATGAAAATCGCCCAAACCTGTCATAGTGAAAGAGTGGCAAAGCGTTTTTCGATGCGGCGAAGCAGTTCACATAGTGCTTTGACGCTTGTGAACGCCAGTAGACGCTGAAGTGGTCATTAAAAAATGGAGATTGACTCTGAAAATTTAATTTCCCTCGTTTTCGCAAGGAGTGCACTGTGGGATAAAACCTTAAAAAATACCGGAAAAGGAATATCGTGGATAAACTTTGGTGACGACTGAAATGGGAGCAGTTGCAACTATCAATGGAAAGCAATGATTTAAGGTGCAATTAAATTAACTTTTTTTTTTTACTTTTCAGTGGAGGCCCTTGTAATTATAAAACATTAATCCGGATTCAGCTGGACTCCTAGTTTATCCTAGTATAAGAATGAAACTTATCAGGATATTTACGAAGGTCGTCGTACAATCTACAGAACTCCCCATCACGTTTTCTGTTTCGGTTTATAGGATGCAATGCGAACTCTCTTTCCTTGTTCATGATAAAGTAAAGCGTGCTTGAGGACGCGAAATATTCTTCATCAGATGAATTCATGCTTGAATCACTTCAAAAACGCAAATTATCTCGAATACTTTTTACAATCGCGCGTGCGGCATCGCTCTTAATCTCGCTTTCAGTATGCCATAAAACGCTTTGCTCGCCTCATCCCTTCGCTTTGATTAACGCCACCGCATCGCAACGCCTCCCCACGCCATGAGTATGTCATCGGCCTAACGTCCCCCAAGACTCAGCATCCACGCATGAGGTGACTCAAATCCGGTTCGGATGGAACAATATCGGGGCCATGCCAGGCTCCGAAGAATAAACGACGCGATGGGCTTCACTACAGTCTTGCGACATGACGAAACACGTCCTGACACCTCAAGCAAGCGAAGGGTGCCGCTCAAGCAGGAAGCCGGAGGGAAGACGAGTGTTCCTTTGGAAGCTTGTGTGGAAATATGTAACTCTTCTTGCCCTGAAAAGGGCGGATTGGGTTCCACAACTCCGTCAAGGCAACAACTCGGTCGCCGGTGGACTGTAAACACCAACTCTCCTCGTCGTGTGGACCGCTGCTGTCTCGGAGGCCGTCAGAAGAAACTAAAACACATAATACTGCATGTTTTTATTGCACTTCGATCGTAATCTAAACAAGGTTCAAAAAATACTGATACTGGCACCTACTACTAAATTTGTTTTTATTTCCAATCTTTGTCTTATATACTAAATGTGCATTGTAAGTGTTTTAGCCCATTGGGCTCTTCAGCTTTGTTTTAAATGTTTTAAGTGTTTTATGTGTTAAATGTGTTTTGTGTTTTAATTAATTTATTCTGTTAAGCCCTTGGGGCTGCCACAATAAAAGGTCGAGCGGAAAAAAAATCCGTACGTTGTAGCACTTTTTTCTGCTTTGCCACCACCAGAAGATGAGCAAGCGCAGGCGATAGATCGCGAACCTAACACGCAATCGCGAGAAAAAACGGGGGAAAAAACTTTTGTTGCGAGAGAGCGAAAACACGTCCGTACGTGTCGCTTGGTCGAACTACTATGATGATATTGATACTGGCACTTCTTTTTCTTCTATTATTTTTGCGAGGGACTTTAACCACAGGACTGAAGCGGCTGTCATCCACGAACAACAATCGTGAAGCCGAAAATTTGGTGCTGCGTGTGGTGCTAATTTGACAACTCGGTTTTCTTGAAGGCTGTAGGCAGCAAACACAATATACGCGGTGGAAGTTGGCATAATTTTCGTTAATTTGATTCGAGAGTAAAGTCTTCCGTGTTGTACTTAGTGCAGTGATTATCACAACGATAGTATTTTTTCATTGTTTATCAGCCAGGTATAATAATGTTTTATCTACATTACTGATACTAGTAGGTTGATAGTAGAAATATTATAAGAAATTATAATCCACTGTGAACCGAGCTTAAAATGTTCAAATTGTCACTAGTGCCACACCAAAAGTAGCAGGCTTCAAGAACTAACGCCTGCTTCAGTCCTCTGACTTTAACCCTTCGGATCATTCGTTCCTTCTACGATATATGATACTGGCACCGCTCTCTGTGCCGCTTTTATAGTGTCAAAAATGCTGTTTTTGCTTCTTATTCTGCTCCGTCGTCGTCGTATCACTCAGCCGTTGCATGCCAGATGGGTGGAGCTATCGACTAGCAATGGTGTGGCATGCTTTTGATCGCTCGCTGACTGCTGTAAGTCGTCGTTCCCGTTCGGGCGTGAACACAAATCACGTACCAAAGCATTTCAAAGACTGTGTCGCTTTGATCTGCGTCCTCGTTAACCAGCTGGGCACCCGAATAAAAAATTCTCACAGATTTAAAATTGAATATATTGTAACCATACAATAGAATCTATGGTATATACAATTAATAGAATTGTTCACAATGATAAGATGACAATAGGAGTTATTGTTACCACAATAGAATCTAATGTCAATTGAGACATCGACAATAGAAAAGGGGGGTTTTTATGTATCTTAACTGTAGAAAAAATCATTATTTCCCGAAAAAAATTGAGTCAATTAGTATTAATTGTATTGTTTCTCAATTGTTGAAAATCCTAGCATGTAGAGTGAATTGTAAATTTATTGTAATGATAATATGCATTTTTCATTTATCCCCCTCCCCTCGGATATGTGATCTGGCCGCGATGGGAGGGCCTATGCCATCAGCATTGAGATGGTAACCAAAGACATATCCTGACGTGGTAGTATCACATCTTGAATATTTTGATTTAACGCCGCGTCACATATCTGGCATTGATGCACTGATTTTACAGATGTGAACCAACGGACATCCTGTCTGGGGGCCTTGAATGCTGGTGCGGTCTGGTGGGGCTCTTTCCTCATTAATAATGATGTGGGATTTCTTCTGGGCTGCGGCACCTTTCTTAGCGTTCCCTGACATGATGAGCCGAAGCCACGCTTAATTATAAATCTAGCTAGACAGGTATATATTGATAAACACTGTGTTAAAGATTTTTGACATATGTAGGGAACCGACTGTTAGATTCACTGAGTAGAAGTTTGATTAAAACTACGAACGTGGCACCATTCTTATTTTGTTATTTCTCATTTCAAAGAGTTATAATAAAAAATACCACACATTATAACAATGGTATATAAACAATCTTTTAACGGCTTCTTTCTCGATAATTTTTCAATAATAGATAGGGACTAGGCGTGAAGAAGCTTTACCTTGCCACCGAAAAGTGAATCTAATAGCAGACCAAGATTGTTAGGTTGCACTTGCTGTCAGACTTTGAGGAGATTAAACAACTTGGAGATTAGTATTAGACAAGTGGAAAGAAGGCAATGAGCAGACAAGTGGACGTGGACGATTCCACAACGGAACTATGGAATTTAGCTGAAATACGCAGAAGACAGGAACGGACTAGGGCGGGCAAAGAGATAGGTTATTATTCGAAATATTCTATATTCGGGATAGCAACTAGATCCCAGGCTGTAGAGTAGGCTGTAATGTAGGGTTCAAGCCAGTATTTTTCCTTTTTTTTCTCTCCTTGATGGTTAGTTTGGAATGACTCAAACGTTTTAGTCAGAAAAATGAGAAGCCTTTATGAAAATATCACCAATAATCCCACATAAACCCTGCATGCTACTAATACTAAATTATTCTCTTTTAATTTCTATGTTACTCACTTTCTGCATGCGATTTTACAACCATCATGGCCGTGAGCGGCACAATAAGTACCTGGTGGAATAGAACGTGAGGCAACAAATGTTCATTCCGGGTTTCAAGAGCTGAATGCTGCCCAGGTAAAATTCATCAAATCAGAGAGGATCATGGAAACCGTGAGCCGTATGTAATGGAAAGGAAGATGGTTTGTATGTTAGAACGGTACTCCTGAGTCTGGATCATCGGAAAAATAAGGTAAATTGGCATAAAACATCCTGACTGACTGACCCTTATAACACACTTTAAAATTGAAGCTCATTACATACTAATTCGATCGTTTGGAGGTATTATTGGAGGATACCTCAGTGCTGTAAGTGGCCAACATAGGCGCACCATCGAAATTGCCTAGAAATATCATTCGCTGTATGAATAATAAATTTTGTGTATACTCTTGTTGCAGTACTTCTTGGGGTTGACTTCAGTACTGCTAGTTGTCAACATAGACTACATCAAAGGCCTGAATGTCGTCCCTAAGAATTATTGTTGGGCAATTCACATGTTTTTAGAAACCTATTTACGACTGCATACGGTAAAGAGATGACTTCAGCACTGGGGGCTTTGTTTTAGGTATTAATTGGAGATTCCATCTTACGACTGCATAACAAAACATCATCGCGGGAAAATTGAAACTGAAATTTTGAAAAATACTACTGTCCAATACCAATACTTCAATTAGTGCTCAAGTGGCCAACATAGGCTATTGCTTCTAAGGTATTGGTCATAGTAAGGGTGACGTTGGGAAAGGGTCTAGTCTTGACAACCAAGCTGTCACGCAGCTCCAGCTAGATACCCTCAAAAAAAAAAAAAAGATAATATGCATTTTTCATTTATCTGATTAATGAACAATAAGATTCATGGTCGGAAATAGATTTTAATGTTATTTTATAATATCGTATTGTAATTGTATGGTTATTTTTATCCAGGCAGTAAATGAAGACTCCCTTTTTCGTTTTGGGCAAATAGGGTACTGGTTCGACTTCGAATGTGGAGTTGGTTTTTCTACGGATTGCACATCAGTATACTGCACCGACCTATGGTGGCCATGTTGTTGAACTGGTTTAACCCATGGTTTATCCAGATTCTCCGGTGTGGCGGGGTTGGGGGTGGGGGGTGAGAAAGAGATATGGTCGTATTTCTTTCGAATTTCTGTTTTTGCCCGCATTCCTGCACATTTTCCGAAAACCAGCATAGCTTCCTCATTTTTTAACCGATTTGCAGCATTGAGCCTTTATTTTCTTCGTTTTTTGCCGTTTGAGTCGTTTTGCCTAAGTTAAGTTACACATGCAATATCTATTTTTGTAGACGTTAATTTGGTATTAGTCATATGTTTAGCACAATTTATTTTACAAATCTCAAAAAAAAATATGAATACTTATAAATAGCGTCGAAACTATTGCTCCGGGAATATTGCAATGTTTAGAAGATCGGTGTTAAATTTAATTTTGTTTCATATGGATTGAAATTCAATTGAAATTGGATCACACGCGTTGGAGATATTCCATTTTAAGTAAATGTATTTTTGTTCATTTATAAAAAAAACAACTTTTATCCATATATCGAAAACTGTTCTACTCTAATTTTTTTTGGCATTTTTGAATTCTGCATAAAATTTCGCATTAGAATTCTAGACAAAATAGTCAATAGGTCGAAAGTAACATTTGTAAACAATGACCTCATGCGTATTTTTCTGGGATCTGCTTGCTCCCACAACCAAAATAGCACCAGAAACAGATAGAAGGAGTTATTACCTTCCCATCGGTAATAGATATAGATGTAAGCAACCTGGCATTTCCAGGAAATTTACGTTTTAAGTCATTGTTTACAATTGTTCCTTTCGACCTTTTGACGATTTTGTCTAGAAATGATGCCCGAGTTCATAAATGCTGTAAACTAGTGTTATGCATCATGAAGGTATGACGAATACAATACCTTAGACCCCATAATAGCACACAATACAATACCTTAGAGCACATAACCAATCGATGTCGCCTATTGTGTCGCATCTGGTTCGCCATTCACTTTCTGCGAGTCTATAGAATTAGAGCAGGATCCATTGGCGCAAGTGGTAAGTGTCCGGTTTTGAACTGAAAAGAGCATATTCAAAAATTACATAAAGACTCCATTTACTATAACTGCGAAATTTTCAAGGAACATGTGCTTATTTAGCATCTTGAACCCATATCGATAGTCAAAATTGACGGTTAGGATAGTTCAATAGTTCATTCTATAGACTGTATATATGAAATATCTGGTGAAGTGTAAGAAGGGTTCAGTCTCACCATTCGGGTGGATTAATTCGAGTTTTTTATTTTGATTGTAATACATTGCAACACATTGTTTTTCCTTCGTTCTACGGTAGAAAAAGTGGATTCACTCGGAACACTAATGAGTAAACGCATGGAAATAAACCTTGTATTCATTTATTCAGAGCAGATCCACTCATATTTTGGATTTTTTTCTGCGCATGCAATGCGATGGATAAATGATCGATTAAGATGTAACAGAGCACCCGAAGTGGCGGGACCATCATCTTCAAAAATTTCTTGAAAAATCAATCATGCGTACTATAAAGAAGCATTATTGAAATTTTGAAGAACTTGCATGTTAAGAATTAGTAGAACAATTATGTAATTTTGCAATGTGACCTATTACTAATTGTGTTCTGAGTTTTTAAGGACATATGTTTTCACCTGCTAAGATTACCTGGATAAAAAATATTCCATTCATGGAACAACTAATTTTCGATGATTTATCCAACAACCCAGATAAAAGGTGCTATTCAAATCATACGTGAAACGTTGCTTGCGATACTAAAATTCGCGTATTGCTCAATCTTACCCATTCAAAGAAGACAAACAGCAAAGAAAATAGCCTCGGCTATCAACTGGCAGCGTACATGTTTCATGTTTGCTTTATGAATAATACTGGCAAAGCTGTAGCCAATACAAGAAAAAAAACGACAGAAGTAGATTCCTATAGGGGTTAGAACTCTTTTCCGTCACACTAAGCACAGTCCATATATTGCCTTTATTTTCCAAACTGAATTGAAAGGAAAATAATGTGTGACTAGGGTAGTAAATAACATTTATCTGATAATTCGATACGACGCATTACATCAAGATCTAAAATATGAAATGATTGAAATTTCTTAACGTCACCTGTAGTAAAGAAAAACATGTTAGTTAAGGTCCGTCTCAAAAGGCGACTAATATGCGAGATTTGCTTAGCAAATAATAACCTGCTCAAAAAGCCTATCGAAACACTGCTTATAATTTATTTAACTATTGATGTTACATAGTATTCCAACAGACGATTTTTGATTTCGACCGAACGCATTGAAGCGTTAATGACAAAATCCAGCGAGCATGACCGATGGAAGAATAGTAGGGATTCTTTAATTTCGAGCAGTTTCGATATAAACATTTATGTCCCAGTTTTGTCACTCTCTTCGCGTATCGGATTTTTATATTCAATTAATTCCAGGTAACCGTTATACCAAATATCCACAAAAGCATCTCAGTTCCTAATTCCTTTCCTACACATATTTTTGACAGTAACTCATAGACTGAGTAACTCCACTTTTGACAAAACTGAGTCGTAGTTCCCAGGCGACTGAGAAAAGTGGGCACTCACATTAAGTAGAAATCTTACATTAAAAACATTCGTTTGTAGTTTTGGAAATAAATTTGCTATCTGTATTCAATTTTACGCAAAGGGTTCTTTATGTAGTGCCCTACCCTATCACTTTTTGCTAGCAGCGCCAGTGCGAAGCTTAAAATAACTTGTACAGGAATGCGCAGTGGTGGTCGTGAGTGCTGGAAACGTAAGAAAAAAAAAGTACCTATCTAGTGTACAACAACAATTTTGAACAACTCATACAGCAAACATTGGATGTTAGGAAGACAGGGTTGTAATGTAGCGAAATTTTCGACTTGTCTATTCTTACTCCGTTTATAATATAGGATGACTAAAAAAACTGATTTAAATATTATCTTCGAATTGCATTAAAGATAATTAGGAGTAATGTGTGCAATCCTTATGCTGCCCATTAAAGAGTAACTGTCGCATTTGAAAAAAAGCGTGAAGAATGGAAACTTGAGATTGTATCAAACAATACTTATTAGTTTGTTATGCTTCGCAAATAATGTAGCATTGGGATTATCAGAGATAAAAAATACCACACAACAGTAGTAGTCATTCAGTAGCTGCCATTCTCGTAATTTAGATGTTGTTGTTAAAATAGACTAAGTAAATTTAAGATGAACATGGAAATGGATTCAATTTAGCAATATGCGGATGAAATCATTTTCTGATAGTAACATCGACGAAGCATTTTTCGAATATGGTAAAGATGTCGTTCAGAACTTCTTCTAACTGACTTTGACACGCATTTAAACGAGCTTTCGCCTGCTCGTATTTATGTGACTTTCACTCTGACGCTGGCTTGCAAGGGAGACGACGTGGATCCTGCATATCGAACCCGTCAACACATGGACTGGGACCAACGGTTTTACTTCGGCTTTTCTTCCCAAGGAAGATGTGATCAGGGATTTTCGTTGCTTTGACCTGTCTCGAAAGTGGGTCACGAAAGTGCGGTATGAATCTGCGGTATGAATTTTGCTTCATACTGAACTTTCGTTCTGGTCAATGCTATTCAACGCTAGTAGATAGCAAGCGAGACGGACCAAAATTATTTTGTGTTCTACATTAGCTTGCCGATAAATGAGGAAGTCTAGCCTAGCCGGTAGTCGTCTGTCTGTTATTTCATCAGTCATCCTATATGCAGCTTTAAATTGACCATGTGCAATGCAATGCATTCAAAGACACAGATATACAATTCGACAAAGATTATTCATTAGGATTCAACTGACAAACGTAAACAATGAATATTCGGAAAATATGTCGTGACACGAAGTGTACTCATGCAAGTCACCGATACTGTTGAATTCATTCTCTTCATAATGATGAGGTAAATTTCCAATGTCGAGAAACTGGCGGAAAAGACATTGCTCACATTTTTCAGACGGCCCTAATAAAAAAATCTCTGTCCAATGCAGCACTCTCTACTGAAGATCTCAAACAATCCAAAATGTATTGTTACTGATAATATGCAATAGTTTTTAAGTAAATGTTAAATCACGAAAATTTCATTTAAACACAAACTCTATTATTGTAAAATTTAATTCTAGACAAAATCGTCAAAAGGTCGAAAGTAACAATTGTAAACAATGACTTAAATCGTAAATTTCCTGAAAATACCAGGTTGTTAATATCTTTTTCCACTACCGACGGGAAGGTAATAACTCCTTGTATCTGTTGCTGGTGCTATTTTGTTTGTGGGAGCAAGCAGATCCTAGAAAAATACGCTAGAAGTCATTGTTTACAAATGTTACTTTCGACCTATTGACTATTTTGTCTAGAATTGGTCGTTTTGAAAATAACGCTAGTTTTGATGCATGTTAGATATTTACTCATATTTTCCGTTTCTTTCGACAGCAGCACACCCTTATGTGCTAAATTCACTCTATATAAACTCTACATAGCTGTGAATGGTTGATTGACATGATTGTGGTATTTGTTGTCTAAAGCCGTGTTTCCTATCCTTGTGATTTTCTGTTGCTCGTAATGTCATCACTGCAGTGGGTAGATAGGCACCTACCCGATTAGTCGGTTTTGCAAGACTCTGTCTCCTATAGCATAACCGGGTGTACTGTGGCGGGTCGTCAAAGCCTAATCCGAACCACTAGCTGAGAGCTTATGTCGAACACTGAAATCATTTTGTTGTTGTTGTGTTGTTTTGGAGGGACTTTAACCAATTGCCTATTCGTCCATTTGAAATCATTTCCGTTCGTCTCGCGTGTTATATACCAGCGTTGATAGCATAACTCAGAAAGAAGAGCGGCACGAAAATGCAGTATGAGGCAAAATTCATAGGAGGGGGCTGGCTTCAGTTATGAAATCAGACACCGACAACAAACCAAAATTATGTTGCAGTTGAGCGGTGTGGCTCGTGCTTGATTAAAGATGGAATGAAACTCAATGAAATAAATAGAAGAAGACAATTTAAATCATGTGTTACCCGTTTTCGAGGGCCCGGAAAGGAAAATCTGTTCTGTTGAACGAGAGTTATTAGCTTTCAAAAACCGTTCACTTTAGCTTACCACTCTCAGTTTTCAAAATTCTGAAACGTAGTCCTACGTTGAAAAAAAAATAACTATAACAAAGTAAACATGTTATATGTTTTCTTGAATTCAACTAAATTTCACATACTAAAACTATAAAAAAAATGAGGCAATTATGCTTTTTTTTCGGCTGATATATTTTTAACAAGTTTTCGAACAAATTAAATTTTATGATTTTCAAAATAATTAAGGAAAAAAATTCTATCAATAGCAAAAATTTCAACACATTTGTTTTGAAAATATCACAAAATATGTCGGTGTATAAGGGTTTTGTGTAGGTATGTACGGTAGCCGCTAATGTCAACATTTGAATAATAGATACGCTATTTTAAGATTTCGGTTCTCTTCTTTTGCTCACTGGATGATCTACATCGCTTAAAAAATCAAACTTAAAGCTTACAAAGTGATTTTTGACTGTACTATTTAGGCAGTTGTCGTATTGGTGGATATTCATTTAACCTTGACATTTTGGAAATTAATTATAATTTTTGACAATACCTCTGCTATTGATCGGTTGATTTTCAAAAATGTATTTGTCTAAACTGATGCTTCCCTTAAACGCATCTGATAAATGCAAGTGAAAATAAATTAAAAATCCTCCATTGGTAGAAAAACGAACAAATAACATTATTGGAGACCATGATGGAAGAATAAGTATTTATATACCATAAAGCAAAGCAGAACGTCCATGTACACAAGAGCACGAGGGTCAGGAAGAAAATATTTTTTTAAATTATTTTTGGCTCATGAAGTACCAGCGGGTCGGTCAACGCTCGGTCCCAAACCAAATAACAATCGAAACGTAGCTCCTAATGAAAATAATCCCATAAATAATCTGTTAAATTAACACTGTGATTTAATACAAAAAATTAATACTGCAAAACGAAAGAATGGGATATTTCGATTCAGTTGTATTAATTCACGGATAATTTGTTTCAGAAGCTGAATGTCTGTATATGATATGAGATTAAATTGAAGCTAAAGGGTGATACGGTCAAAATTTGGTCAAGGGAAAACGCGTGTAAATCGGTGAAATCGTTTATTTAAAAAATCAAATTAAATTTCTTTTTCAAGTTCAATTAGTATAAAATTCAGGAAAAATATTCAGTTAGGCTTCCGCTTTTCCAAATCCGAATTGCCGGGCCTTACGCTTGACCCCTGCCATCAGATTTTGTACAGCCACCTTGTCCACCTTCTTCGCCGCAGAAAGCCAGTTTGCCTTGAACTGCTGCTCGTCCTTAGCAGTTTTTTTGGTCTTCTTTAGGTTCCGCTTGACAATAGCCCAGTATTTCTCAATTGGGCGGAGCTCTGGCGTGTTGAGAGGGTTCTTGTCCTTGGGAACCACCTGCACGTTGTTGGCGGCGTACCACTCCATGGCCTTTTTACCGTAATGGCAAGATGCCAAATCCGGCCAAAACAGTACGGAACAACCGTGTTTCTTCAGGAAAGGCAGCAGACGTTTATTCAAACACTCTTTCACGTAAATTTCTTGGTTGACAGTCCCGGAAGCTATGAAAATGCGGCTTTTCAAGCCACAGGTACAGATGGCTTGCCAAACCAGATATTTCTTTGCGAACTTTGACAGTTTCGTGTGCTTGAAAATATCTGCTACCTTTCTCCTTCCTTTTGCCATATAAAACTCCTGTCCCAGAAGCTGCTTGTAGTCGGCTTTGACGTAGGTTTCGTCGTCCATTACCACGCAGTCAAACTTCGTCAGCATCGTCGTGTACAGCCTCCGGGATCGCGCTTTGGCCGTCGTATTTTGTTTATCATCGCGATTTGGAGTCACTACCTTCTTGTAAATCGATAGTCCGGCTCGTTTTTTGGCTCGATGCACGGTTGTAGACGATACACCCAGCTTATTTGCGGCTTCTCGGAGAGATAGGTTAGGGTTTCGCTTGAAACTACCGGCAACTCTCTTTGTCGTCTCAGTGGCTTCCGGTTTTTGATTTCCCCCCGATCCAGACTTCCTGGCTGTCGACAAACGTTCCCCAAACACATTAATTACATTTGTAACGGTTGATTTGGCAACTTTTAGCGATTTTGCCAACTTTGCTTGCGAGTAGCTCGGATTTTCGCGATGCGCGAGCAAAATTTTGATACGCTGCTCTTCTTGCTTGGACGGCATTTTGACAACTGAAGAGTGAATTCCAAAATCAAAATAAGAGCAACAGTCTACACACACACACCTTCAAAATGAGGGGTGTTCAGGTTTTTTAAATGCAAAATTGAAAGAAATACGTCAAGTTGATATTGACCAAATTTTGACCGTATCGCCCTTTATTGGATAGAACAGTTGATACAACTATCAACTACAACAACTAAACTATCAACTATTTTTACTTTAATACCGAATGAGTAATATTCAATGTACTATTCTGATGATATTGAATATTGAATATCATTTATATGTTCCTGTGCTCCGCTATAACGACTTTGATGCTGAACTTGAACAATACATTGTGCATTAAATTTATGAATTTATCCAAGCTAAATAATTTCAACATATTTAATATTCCATAATTTTTATCGAAAAATTACACAGATAAAAAGAAACATTGAATTTTCTGCGTTATCTAATGCACACAAAGGGAATGCTTGATTTGGTAGACATTAATGCGATGAGGTAGTTGGAATTAAATGGAAAATACTAATTTGTTTTGTAATTTCTAATTAATGGGATATTTTATTTTAATTTAAGCCAGATAACACCTGAATCAAGCCTGTTGTATGAAAGATTGCAAATGCAGGAAGCAAATAGAAGGTGATAAAAAAATCCCAAACCCTCTATTGGTTGTACGCCGCAGATATCCACCTACTAGACGCAAGCGAATTACCCGTAGCATCATGTTCAACCAGCATTATTATCTCAATGAGCAAACCCGTCAGCTGCTCATGCGGTACTCACTCACCATGCGAGTTGGTTCCTCGCCAATCAATAATAGTTCGTTTCATAGCATGAAGAGATGAAAGCGCAATGGCAGAAATACACACATTCACTCTCCTAAGGAAACGATAGGGGATGATGAACAGCAGCATTATTTGTTTGCTCTCCTCTCGCGAGCAGAGAACTCTCGGCTGCAAATCGTGAAAACGCTCATGATTCAACAACACTGGCTGCAGCTATCAAAAACAGTAAGAGGAATACTTGTCTCATTTGTTCTATTTTTCGTCGGCCTTTTTCATCACCACCAACGCCAGGAAGACGACTCCGCCACTATGATCCTACATATCGCACTCATCAACACATGAGCCTGTACCATAAGATTTTATCGCCTCGGAGAAACAACCGACTTCGACTGGGATTGACCATTCCCGGCACCGGCCTAACGATTTATGAACTACGTTAGCTGTCTGTGACTCTTGAACTGTCATTATGACTTTTGCATCTGTAACTTTAGTTTTCTTGGCACTAGTAAACTTTTATGATCTTTTTTTCTCATAAACATTGTGAAGCATAGGTCAGATATAATTTATAATACCATTAGATTTTTCTTTTTTGTTGTGACAGTATTTTTTTAAAGCTGTTAGCACTCTTAACTTTGTTATGTTAACAATGTAAATATAAATAAAAAAAAGGAAACATTTGAAGGGTCGACTGAAACTTGTAAAAAATTCAAGTTTAACAAAAAAATAAGCTGATCACAGCTATTCCAAGGAATGCCTCAATGGGTCTCTTTAGACAAAATCAGTGGGGTTGTGTACAAGACACGACCGGTATACGTAGACTACGTTAAACCAAGTGATGCATTATAATGTCAGGGAAATTCGGTGTGGCTATTATTAGCGTTAAAAAGGTTTCAATTATTCGTGCCGGTCGCTTATCCTTACCGATAGAAGCAGTTTAAGTCACAATATGACGGGTGCGGATCTTATTGGACATTAGACCAGCGTTTTGAAGCCAACTTCAACTTCAAAGAATCAAAGATTTGCAAATTATGCAATTTTAGCAATTCTGGATTTCAAGGGTAATAATAAACATTGAAATACTCTAGAATTCAAATTACGATAAAATTCGTTATCAGAAGGTATCCGACAGGTTTAGTGATTGCTATGAAAACACTATAATCAATTGCAACATTTTCAGATGTGTAAGCGTCTCTAAAATTGTTCAAAGTTCAGAAAGCTTTATCAAACAGAAAATAACAAAAATTATCTTGCAGTTGTTGTAAGGTTATATACAAGTATATAGGGTACATGTCCCTTGACTCAGTCGATTATGTAGCGCACGATTACAATTTTAACTATAACTCATACAATGATTTAGCTAGAAATGATATTCAACTAGTTATACCTTTGCTAAGACATGCTTAACAAGGCGTTTGCTGTACTGGACCATGAAAAGTCACCAACTAACATTATTGAGTCGAAATCTTTCGATGGATATGTATATCATAAAGGATTCTTGTTCGATCGAATTTCAGTAAAGTTTATTTATTTCATTGCCAATGTTCAATGTTGAAGATCAAGATCTAAAATATGAAATGATGAAAATTTCTCAGCTGCCGTTCGATGTCATCAACCGAATCAAGGTGCATGTCAAAATCGATGTTGTCGTCAACGTGTTGTCGGAACCTCTCCCAACTGGCACGATGGTAGTTCCGTCTGGTGATTCGATGCCGGTTGACCGAGGAGCCAACATCGGCCACCACCGGATAGTGGTCCGAGCTGAGCTCCTGGTGTACGATCGGCTGGGCGATGTTGTTCCCCATGATGGTGAGGAAGATGTCGATTGTCGAATGGACCCCGGATCTGCTCAACCGGGTGGGAGTATCCGGGCCCAGGACGGTGTATTGTCCCTCTTCTAGGTCTTCCTGAAGAATTATTCCGTTCCAATTCCGCCGGGTGTTCCCCCAGGCTTCGTGTTTCGCATTTAGGTCGCCGGCGATGATGAACTGCCCCTGCCTCCGAGTTAGCTTACGGATGTCGTTTCGTAGGGCCGTTGTTGTTCCGTTGTTGGTACTGGCTTGCTTGGAACAATAGGCCGCGATGATGGTGATTGGGCCAACAGCAGTTTCGACCTCGACTCCGATGGCTTCGATGGACTCCAGCTGAAAGCTCGGAAGCAGATGGCAGTTGATGTTGTAGCGCAGGGCGATCGCGACTTCTCCTCCACTAGGGCCGCTACAATCAAGTCACACAATCCGGTATCCTGGGATAATAACGGTGAGTTCGGGGTTGAGATGTGTCTCGGTGACGATGGCGATGTCGATGACCTTCCTGTTAAGGAAGTCACCGAGCTCAACGGTTTTATTCCGGATGGAACAAGCATTCCAATTTACGATGTTGATGGAGCGATTATGGTCCATATTTGAAAATGAACGTCATCGTCACGGATGTGGCGGCTTTGAGCTGTTCCTCCTTGGAGCGGCAGGAACGTAGTTGGCGATAGAGCTCTTGCACGAACTCGACCATTTCCTCCAAGTCGTAGAGCTGTCCATCGACGGGTGATTGCGTGAAGGTACAGCGATTTGGATTGCCCCAGCCGGGAGGAGGAGTCGGATTGGGGGCGGCGGTGGCTGCCGCGAAACGATGATGAACGGAAGCTGACGGGCGGTTTGCTTGGCGCTGGTTTAATGGGATTGGTGGTAGGTTTGGCACCTGATACCGAAGCGACGGGAAATTCTCCTCGTTCATCGGAGGTGGTGGACGGCGTTGAGCAGGCCGAGACTTGGTGGACGCCTTTTTTCGGATAGCCAAAAATTCAGCACGTTTTGGACAGGTTCGATTGCAGCTCTCATGGTTTGCGCCACAATTTGCGCACTTCAGTAGCGCACCTTCTTCCATCGGGGCACAATCGTTGGTACTGTGGGCTCCAGCACACTTGCCACATCGTGGTTTCATGTGGCAGTTTCGAGTTCCATGTCCGAACGCAAGGCAGTTGCCACATTGCGTCACGTCGTGCTGTCGCGGACGATACCGGTCCTACTCAACGATGACGTCGAAAAGGGCCCGTGTTTTCATCAGCTCCGCCATCGTGAGGGATCCCTTCACAAGGTGGACCAGATAGAGTTGGTCCCGGTAGTTACCGTGTTGCTGGCGCCTGATGGGGAACAACTTCTGAGGCTTTAGTGCCGCCGCTTGCAGCTCTGCGAAGATTGACTCCGGTGTGAGTTCTGGAAGGCCACGCAGAATCACCTTCAATGGCTTGCTTCTGGGCGCGTCGTGAGTGTAGAACTCGTGTTTCTTCGTGACTAGGTAAGCGCCGACAGCACGGTAGTCAGCCTCGGTCGAGCACATAATTTTGGTTCCATTACTGCACAGCTTGTACAGTGGATGGATTTGGATAGCTGCAAGCTCGGTCATGAGTGCAGCACCTTCACCTTCTTCGGCACCTCCTGGATCGGAAGCACGGCGAATTGATTGCTCGCTAGTAGACGAGCGTTGCGATCCACTGGATCGGCGTCATCGTGGCGCAGCCGCTTGGAGCTGCCTGGTTGCGGTAATGTTTCGGGAGCGGATGTCGCTGTTGGTCGATTTTTTCGACCCATTGCCACAGCAATAGGTCGAGCGGGAAACGTTTCCGAACTTTGAAGCACTTTTTTCTGCTTTGCTACCACCAGAAGATGAGCAAGCGCAGGCGATAGATCGCGAACCGAACACGCAATCGCAAGAAAGCGGGCGAGGGGGAAAACGAGGGAAAAAACTTTTACTGCGAGAGAGCGTAAAACACGACCGAACGTGTCGCTTGTTCAAATTGGAATGACCGCACTTCAATGCTGCCAAACGACTGAAGCAAAATTTTCCTAAGTGTGCCTTTTATGCCGTTCTCAGCTGCATGCGAGACGTACATGGAGAGACGAATGACATAATTGGTTCATGTCCCTCTCTAATACAAAGAAGAAGAAGATGATGCAAGACGTTACTTGCTTCGATTTGAAAACTGTGTTAGGAAATTTGGTAAATTTACTCTGCAAAATGACATTATAAGACATCACCTTATATTTGCGTTATTTTCAATAGTTTACTATTGTTTGAGAATAATATTTGACAATTGAATTGGAGCGTGTACAAAACGTACGGTTTTTCGTGACGGTCGCAATATTTTAGATTTTCATTTGACACCCTACCCTTTCCGTAAGACGTAGTCTACGTCAAAAACTGTGCTTGGTTGCATTAGACATTTCAAATATAATGCAACAGAGTATGTGTCCCTTGATTCCTAAGCCTAATATGCAGCGAAGGATAACATTTTCAAGCATAACTCGTTATGTAATTAAGCTGTAAGAGATATTTAACTAGGAAAACGTTGACTTAGAAAAGCTTAATCAGACGTTTGCTGTTCCGAAACCCGAAAAATTGAACAACTTACTTCCTAAAAGCCGAGAGTTTTCGGACAATAAGGATGAAATTACGGTCTTGAGGGCAATATTGGGTCGATTCGTGGATGCACATTTGTCTTATCATTCAGGTATATTATATCTTAGTTAAATTTATTTTGACTATTTTTTTATGCACTCCCTTCTTAGCGATATTTGCTATAGTTAACGCATAACTTCATGAGAAAATTAAAACTACTTTAAAATACCTGATTTTCATATAGGGTTGATATGCTAGTAATGGACCCCTTAGTAGAAGCTTTGAAGAATTTTAATGAATTCTACAAGAATTTTATTTAATTTTTGTGCAACACTCCTACATTTGATGAAATTAACTAGTCATTTACACAGAATTGTGGTAAACACAATTTTTTAGTCCAGGTTTTCCTGGTAGACATCGATAATTCGCGATGGTCATAATGCGCTTTTTTGGACCCATTTTCTTTTGTTAGACCCGGGTCTATAATGCGCATTATAGACCCGGGTCCATAATACGCATATCAACTAATTTGATTATAATGATTAATCTAACGCTGCTAAGCCAATTTGTTATCTCGTAGACAATTAGGGTAGCGCATATATTTTGGACATGTATATATTATGGCCACCTTCCGTCGCGGAGAGAAATGAGTCTTGTTTGAAATAACCAACACTATGGTTGAAATGTAAAGTCTGGCTCTGCTTGAGTTGAAGTTGATGTTTGTTTGCTTCAAACTCGCGATTGTAGTTGAAGCAACCCGCTTTTTCAAGTGATTTCTACTCAGATAATAACATTGTTTTAAATTTAATGTTAGTTGATTGGAACTGCAAGTCTGCTTATTTTCAACCCTAATTTTTTTTGTTTTAACCAAAAATTTAATTGCTTTACACAGTTCTGTTTTGCTGATTCAAACTGTGATCTTAGGTTGAAATAACCTGAATGTTTGGTGAAAATGGCCATAGTTTATGGTTCGGTAAATACCAACCTTAAATATGATGGAGAACAAACTGTTCGGTTCCTTAGTGTAAATATTATCAGGGGCGATAGGGGATGATATTTGAAGAAAACAAAAGTTCTACGCGTATGGTCAAATCTAAAATTTTACGGAGTTGTTGCACTTGTAATTTGTTGGTACATGTTAGTCTTAACTTGGCTGTAACCAAGGTTGCGGCTTATCATTTTTGACTTATCCATATTCATTTGCCGATAGCTCTTCTCAGAAGCTCAATTTCAAAATATAATGTATGATTAACTTATGGTGCTTGAGTAGACCTACAACTTGGTCTAACAATACATAGCTCTATCTCTTATATCTGAGGAATAAGAGCGTATATTCGCAGTGATCTTCGCGATGAAATTCGCGGTGAAGAACACGCGATTATCATCGTGAAGATCACTGTGAATATACGCTCTCATGCCGAAGATATAGGAGTTAGAGCAATGTACTGTTAAACAAAGTTGTAGGTCAACTTATGCACTACAAGTTCATCATACATCATATTATCAAATCGACCCTCTGAAAGGAGATATTGGCAAATGAATATGCCTGAGTCAAAAATCATAAGCCGCAACCCTGGCTGTAACTAAAAATTATATTATTTAGCAAGATTTTATTCGGGCTGCCGATTCCAAACAATGGGCATAACCGTAGAAGAGATGACTATCTACTAACTCTTCTGGAAAAAAACATAGCTGTTTTCCGGAAACCGTGTTTTGAAAACATTTGAGTTGTGCATCCTGCGCACAGACATTACCACGGTTTGGTTGAATTTATGATTTTATTATCTGCTAATTGGAGGCACAAAATGTCGCATTCAAAACAAAATTGTGAAAAAAAATAAGCAAGATAGAAAGTTTCTGCTAAAGGAAGGAGAGTTGTAGAACACTTTTAAAGCCATATTTTTGTTTTCAAATGAAGGAAATAAAATTTTGGTAAATAACATAATTGAGTTACAGCCAAATTATCACTTACATCTACCAAAAATTAAAAAATCAATAACTCCGTATACTTTGAGATTTCTCCATATGCGTAGAAAAATTTTTTTCCCCCAAATATCATCCCCTATCGCCCCTGAACATATTTGCATAAAGGAACTGAACACCCTGTTTAATGTTTTTTTTACAGCAAAGTGACCAAAATACATACATGTTCAAAATATATTCGTCCCCGTATACTGATAGAAAAGTAATGAAAATATCTATGTGTCCGATATTTCAGATTCCGTGTAAGTATGCTTACATTTATTAGTTTTTCCTAATCAAGAATTTTCAATTTAGACGGTGTGCAAACAATAAGTTCGGTTTGTTTACAAACTGAAATGAAGGGTAGCCAAATAAGCAACATAGCACTTCATATTAGTCCTATAATGGACCCTCAAAATTTAGACAATTTATCCAATTTTTCATAGCTTTTATAACTGCAGAGTAAAATTTAATATAAGTACTAGGTATTAAAGTGATGAAAATGCATTTTTAAAATCTATAATTTATTTATATGATCAAATGCTTTTTTTCTCTCCTGTAACGAAAATACTTACAAATCACTGTACCATGCAGTGATCAGGTAAAAATAATTAATAATAATGTGTAACAATTGTGAAGAATCATATTCAAACCTTTGTTTTAGTGTTGATACCATGTGTTTCAACTGAAATTGCTTAGAAGAAATACGATAATAACGAAACAATTACAATAATATCCCAGGGGGTCCATTATCCAGTATTTTACGAGTACTCATGGCCGTCTCGGTTGAGCTTGTTTTCTGGTAGGGAGCAAACGATTCGACGTTTGGCTTAGGTCGTTTGACACGAGTTTGACAGCTAATCGATAATATTTGATCGATTCTCTGTCAAACGACCTAAGCCAAACGTCAAATAGCTTGCTCCCTAACAGAAACCGAGCTCAACCGAGACGGTCATTATAGCTCGTAAAATGCTGGATACGCACAGGGTCCATTATACGCATACAATCCCTACGATTGATCAGACATTCCAACTAAAAACAGTGGAATTCCTACTTAACAAATATTGTACTATTTCGGTTTTGGTTAGCAGAATCTGGTTTTGAAAAATGTATAACCACACAGAATAATGAATTTTCTGCCCCTCGTTTAATTCCAAGCCAAAGGAGGTGGAAACAACGAAATTGTTTGCAATTTGTCATGCGACATACAACATGTTTGCAGTTTTTCATAGAACAGACGAGGCGTTATCTGCCTTAAATTTACATAACATATCACCTGCATTTCTGCCAAACTTAGCATTCCCATTATGAGCATTACATACAGCTTTACACACATTTTACTATGTAATGAATACATTAGGTCGGGAAAAGCCCATATGGCATAAGGTCGTTGGGCATAAGGTCGTTTGGCATAAGGTTGTTTGGAATTAAGTCGTTTAGCATAAAGTCATGTATAACAACAACTTGAGCTACGTGGTCATTTATGTTTGGCATTATGACCATTTGGCATAACACTCTTGAAATAATATAGAATCCAAGTGGTCATTTGGCATCATGTCATTGGCCATAGGTTTTTATCCATTGTAATACTCGTTTTTATTTAAATGAGCTGTTCTACAAAATATGGCACTCATAGGTTTCTGGGTTAAAATTGAAATTTGAAACCCAAATGTAGAAAACTCTGATGTTGAACAGTGAATTTTTGGACTGACAAAAAGTATGTTTTGCATAGTTATGTTTAGCATAATTCATTCGCACCAATCCAAGCGTAACTGTCACAAATAGGCCAATATTGGAAGAATTATAATCACCCTTCTTTATTAATAAGGGTGTTATTTAATTGTTTTGACGTAGACTACGTCTTACGGCAAGGGTAGGGTGTCAAATGAAAATCTAAAATATTGCGACCGTCACAAAAAACCGTACGTGTTGTACGCGAATAACTCAAATAATCTACGATAGATTTACATGATTTCTTCTTCAATCGGTTGGAAATTTTACCGCGCTCTAATGCAATTTTCAAATATTATTCTTAAACAATAGTAAACTATTGAAAATAACGCAAATATATGGTGATGTCTTATAATGTCATTTTGCAGAGTATATTTACCAAATTTCCTAACACAGTTTTCAAATCGAAGCAAGGAACGCCTTGCATCATCTTCTTCTTCTTTGTTAGAGAGGGACATGAACAAATCATGTCATTCGTCTGTCCATGTACGTCTTGCATGCAGCTGAGAACGGCATAGAAGGCACACTTAAGAAAATTTTGCCTCATCATTCCAGTTTGAACAAGCGACACGTTCGGTCGTGTTTTTCGCTCTCTCGCAGTAAAAGTTTTTTCTCCCGTTTATCCCCTCGCCCGCTTTCTCGCGATTGCGTGTTCGGTTCGCGATCTATCGCCTGCGCTTGCTCATCTTTTGGTGGTGGCAAAGCAGAAAAAAGAGTTGCAAAGTTTGGAAAAAATCCCACTCGACCTATTGCCATGGCAATGGGTCGTAAAAATCAACCAACGGCGACATCCGCTCCCGAAACATTACCACAACCGGGCAGCTCCAAGCGACTGCGCCACGATTACACCGATCCAGTGGATCGTAACGCTCGTCTCCTAGCGAGCAACCGATTCGCCGTGCTTCCGGTACAGGAGGTGCCAAAGAAGGTGAAGGTTCCCCCGCTCTTCACCACATCAAAGGACATTACTGCACTCTGGGCCGAGCTTACAGCTATCCAAATTCATCCGCTGTACAAGCTGTGCAGTAATGGCAACAAAATGATGTGCTCGACGGAGGCTGACTACCGTGCTGTCGGTGCTCAACTTGTCGCAAAGAAACACGAGTTCTTCACTCACGATGCGCCCGGAAGCAAGCCAATGCAAATCAAATTTTCAGGGATTGAGAAATAATTATTAAACTTCATTTTACCGTTTTACTCGTATTTTATTTACAGTCCATACGCAAATGCCCGCACCTTGGCCTTAACCCCGGCCATAAGATTCTGCACAACCTGTGAATCAACCGTTTTTTGCATGTAAACCCATACTTTCTTCAGTTCCTCGACTGTCTTCACTACCTTAGGTCGTTTAAGAAGGTGCTGCTTCATAATCGCCCAGTACTTCTCGATGGGGCGGAGCTCCGGAGTGTTGGGAGGGTTGAACATTTTCGTCACGAAATTGACCTTATTGTCCGCATACCACTTCAGCACGTCCTTGAAGTAGTGGCATGAGGCCAAATCCGTCCAGAAGATTGTTGGGACGTTGTGGGCCTTCAGGAGAGGAAGCAGCCGCTTCTGGAGGCACTCTTTTATGTACACCTGTCCGTTCATCGTGTCCTGGGTCATGAACGGTGCACTCCGCTTCCCGCACGTGCAGATGGCTTGCCAAACCAGGTATTTCTTCGTAAATTTGGACATCTTCTGAGTGCGGACATGCTCCGGAACGCTGAACTTATCCTTGGTCGTGAAAAACAGGTTGCCGGGGATCTGTTTGAAGTCGGCCTTCACATATGTTTCGTCGTCCATGATGCAGCATTCAACTTTCGTCAGCATGTTGAGGTACAAATTCCTGGCACGGGTTTTGGCGGACTTGTTCTGCTTCTCGTCGCAATTAGGGGCCTTTTGTACCTTGAGCGTTCGAAGCCCAGCCTTAGTTTTGGCCTTCTGGACAAAACTTCGGCTTAGGTGCAGCTTCTTAGCCAAATCCCGTGTTGTACGGAATACTTTTTCCTTCCTTTCTGGGCTTCCGATCGGTGGTCAACCGTTCCTCGAACCGCTTAATCACTCGCAACACCATGGAATTGGCGAATCCCAACGTTTTAGCGATGGAACGATGCGAGAGATCCTTGTTCTCGTGATGAATGCGCAAGATTTAATCACGCACGAGCTGTTCTTTCGACTCCATTTCCGCGAGTTTTAATTACAGGACTTTAAAACTTGCAGGATGTAAATAATGCACTATGAACTAAATCCACCCAAATTTTCATTAAATTCATAGAGCAATTTCATAGTGTGGCAATTTCATCGTGGACACCCTTTATACCGAATATAGCTGAATGCCCAATGCGATAACATAAATAAATGCCCGGAGCAATGAAATAAATAAACTTTACTGAAATTCGATCGAACAAGAATCCTTAATGATATACATATCCATCGAAAGTTTTCGACTCAATAATGTTAGTTGGTGACTTTTCATGGTCCAGTACAGCAAACGCATGCATTGTTAAGCATGTCTTAGCAAAGGTATAACTAGTTGAATATCATTTCTAGCTAAATTATTGTATGAGTTATAGTTAAAATTGTAATCGTGCGCTACATAATCGACTGAGTCAAGGGACATGTACCCTATATACTTGTATATAACCTTACAACAACTGCAAGATATTTTTTGTTATTTTCTGTTTGATAAAACTTTCTGAACTTTGAACATTTTTAGAGACGCTTACACATCTGAAAATGTTGCAATTGATTATAGTGTTTTCATAGCAATCACTAAACCTGTCGGATATCTTCTGATAACGAATTTCATCGTAATTTGAATTCTAGAGTATTTCAATGTTTATTATTACCCTTTAAATCCAGAATTGCTAAAATTGCATAATTTGCAAATCTTTGATTCTTTGAAGTTGAAGTTGGCTACAAAACGCTGGTCTTATGTCCCATAAGAACCGCACCCGTCATATTGTGACTTAAACTGCTTCTATCGGTAAGGATAAGCGACCGGCACGAATAATTGAAACCTTTTTAACGCTAATAATAGCCACACCGAATTTCCCTGACATTATAATGCATCACTTGGTTTAACGTAGTCTACGTCAACCGGTCGTGTCTTGTACACAACTCCACTGATTTTTTTTATGAAGGTTTACTGGCGGGACTCTGAAGAGAGTAGAAACCTCTACGCCAGGCCTTTGCGTAAATCCTTTCAAATCATTTTGCCAGCCTATCGCGGAACATGTCGTCCAAGAAGACACTTTTGCAAATGATTCGGATGTTGCCACGTTTGAAAATTTTGAATCCTTTCGTCTGTTTCTTCAATTTTCTGAGTTAGTCAGTGTTGCGTTTACAAGTTAAATATGACGTTTCGTAATTTCTTCAGTCTTTTGTAGTTCTGTCCGTTTGTGTGTCATTGATGTGTTCTCAGAGTCTTCCGAATCAGTTTTATCGTTTTCAAAAATAAGTAGTTCCCAGTCTTTGAAAATAAGGAGGTATTGTATTGTTAATTGTGCGTTACAATGATATACCTTAACTCCTTTTAATGTATTTAAGCAGCCGTGCAAGGATCATGTCTTCCATGGTGACACTGTTGTAATTGCATCAGAAGTGTTACATTTACAAGTTTGCTCTCCCTTTCTCTCAATCCTGTTCATGACCTGTTTTGTGTCGTGACGTATCGTTATTTTTTTTTTCTATTTTTGTTATTAAGTTTGTCACGTTTACAAGTTTCCTTTGTCTTTATTATTTCGTCGTAATTTCTTCGGTCTTTTGTAGTGTTTGTGTTTCTTCATCTCCTGTTTGTCTGGAGCCGCTTTGTGCCATTTTGTGATATGAATTCCACTCCGCTCAATTTACACTATTGGCAAATACATTTCCACTATTTGCAAATACTGTACTTGACCATTGATCACCATCTCAAAATTATAATGTTCATCGATAAAAAATACTAAAGAAGTACTTTTGGGCTGCTTTACACTGATCTAACAACACTAGTGTGCTTCTTTTCAAAATGGTAAAAAAGCAAACCAACCCTTTGACCTGGTATTTGAAGTTAAACTGCTTCAATGTTTTGCCAGTGCCCAGGGAATAAGGCTGTTTTTTTTTAATTTTCTTGAACTATTTTAAAATCTATGATATAATTATTATACTAAATAATTAATTTTTCTCTAAAATTTTAATATGTGTGAAAACACCATAATGCCAAATGATATTGATTCATCGCTTAGAAATTGATGAAATTTTCAAGTATTTATGTCAAGCATTCATTATGCCAAATGTTTATGATTAAACGTTAGTTTACAGATTTTCTTCCCAAATTATCATTATCAAACTGTTCGGTGACAATGCAAAAAGGCCTTTATACTAAATGAATTTTGAATGTCTAAGTTATGCCAAATTGCAATTATGCTCCCTGAAGCTGAGACAGTATTTTTTTTCTTTATTTTATGCCAAATGGTCATTATGCCAAATGGCCTTTATGACAAATGACCATTGATTATTATATATATTATGCCAAATGATATAATGCCAAACGATATTATGCCAAACGACTTTATGCCATATGGGGTACCCCCATTAGGTCATAGTTGGGAACATAGGGCAAAAACTTTGATCCACGGTATTCTTTTGAAATCATTATTCACGTTTCTTTGTGAACAGTTAATTTGTTACGTGGAACTATCTACGGTAGATCTAGAATGCATTACTTGGCATATCGATTAAATTTTGCTAAATTTGCGTCAATTGAAGATCGTGATCGTAGTTTGTGAGTTTAACCAGAGAAATCATGATAAGTTTAAAATAGGGGAAACGAAAATACCAGTCCAGTGTATAACTAGAAATTGATGAATTATGTCTCAACTACTTCAAAATAAATCTATAAAGAAGATGTCAGCCTTATTTTGTCGATTGTTGCTGAATTTATAACATATTTGATGTATTGCCGGATGCAAGGAGCTAGGCTGATATTACACAAAGCCAAGCAAAATTTTGCTTCCAAAAAACGTCTTGTTCAACCTTTTGTAACTCTGTCAACTATTAATAGCCTACCACAGCCTAAAAAAGTATAGAAAATTATGTGGGCAAAATTTGTTTGGTCCAGTTGTTTGGACTACAGCGGGCGTCAAAGATGACGCACCAACATGAGTATTTCCTTTATTCACCTGGTATTGACCATGCCGAAATATCGGTGCAAAAAAAAAGCCGATGTTAATTTATCTGACCAATAATACTGTATACGTAGTGTTTACAAACCAATTCATATTGTATGCCAAATTTTTAAGATTTTCGAGTGTTAAACTAGTTATTTGGGATATTGCACGAGTACCAAATAATGTGTTATGCGTTACGCGTTGTGCGTTACATATGATATGGTACGAATATTTATGGATTTAGAATCTCGATTAGTGTGATAATATCATTATAGACACATCAGGTGGCGTCACATGCATTACTATACGTTGAAATGCATCACCATGTCATAATTTGCATAAACGGGAGAATTACCTAAGCATGTCTACACATCGTGAGTGATATATGGGGAGCGAACACACTTAGAATTTTTTTACAGAAATCTGTAAAGTTTTACCGAATTCTCAACAGCTGAACGTTCGGTAATCCGATTTTACGGATTTCGGAGAAATTTTACAGATATCTGTAAAAAATTTACCGGATTTCGGTAAAATTTTACCAAATCCGTAAAATCGGATTACCGAACGTTCAGTTGTTGAGAATTCGGTTAAACTTTACAGATTTCTGTAAAAAAATCTAAGTGTGTACAAGGATCCGAGATTTTTATTTCTTTAGTGTATTGACGGTAGTCCAAGACATAAACTAACCTCAAGAAGACCCATATCATGTAAATTGATTAATGTTTTGTGGTTGAATATAATAGAAATTCAACACCATCTTTTGTATATTTCACTGGCCACCGCAGGTTTGTATTCCATTCAAAATAATGTTGAGTGTGTTCTCTTAGGGAATGGCCATAAATAACGTCACGCAAAAAGTGACTTTTTATATGGACCTTGATTTTTTTTTGTATGGATCGTTCCGTTTTCCCAAAACCTACCCCACCTCCCCCCCTACAACGTGACATAATTAATGGACCTTCTCTTATCATGCTTTTTTCCGAAGGGTTGGCTTTGGTTGTCCCCTCAAGCAATTTACAAAATGGATGCCTTGTAGTACGGTTAAGATATGTCAAAATAAAAGATCATCGAAGACAGGCAGGTTCATTCCATTCGAATTGTCAAATGTGGTTCCTTTCAGCAACGTATACATTTGGTTTGCTGTATCAAGCGCAAGTTCAAGTGATACACATCTACAGTTTTTTCTAACCTATGATCTCTTATTTAAGTATTTCTAGTACGGTTGAATGTCAAGGAAACGTGTAAAATTTGAGCTTATTTTATAATAAATTAAACTCCTCATTTGAAATTTACATAGACATTAAAATGAAGAAAAACTGATTTTTACTTTTTCATTGTCTATGAGCTTTTTCCCAAATCCTTATGGCAGAAAGTTCTACACTTATTCATTTAAAAACATTTGTCAGAAACAACTTTCGGGAAGACTGTTATCCTGCCAAACATTAGATGAAAAAGTTGTTAATTATTTAAAACATTGATAATCTTTTGATGTGATCAAACGACTGCTCAGTCGGCAACACTATGTTTTGTCTACTAAGCTTTTGATAACGCTTAATAAGATTAGCGACTTGAAGATTTTGCCTTCAGCTTAAGGCTTGTAAGATGGAACGGCTTGTAAGATGAAACAGCGCCACTTTTGATATTCATAGTGACAACACGATCACACTGACAAGTGTTAACCTCATTTTTTTACTTTTCTTCAATTTTCATTTACTTTTGGAGTGAATACACTCATTCGATCTACACGGTGTTCAATAAGTTCGAATACAAGTTTTCATCATTGCGTAGGTATGCGCCATGTACATATTCTGCATTGGTATTGGTGTCAGCTTTAGCTTCATTCATACGCTACCGAATGTGCGCGGTGTTGACATTCTGTTAGTTGTTGTTCGTTTGTTACGCGCGATGAAAGAGTATCGGGACTTCGTAATTAAGCGTTTTTTGAACGGAGAGCGACCCGGCGATATATTCCGGCTGCTGAAATCGCATGGGGTCAAGCGGAACTTTGTCTACACGACCATCAGGCGATACCGGGAGACGTCCTCGACCAATGACCGTGCGAGATCCGGTCGGCCGCGTTCAGCGAGGACGCCACGGGTCATCAAGATCGTGAGGGAGCGAATTCGGCGCAAAAAGAACCGCTCAATCCGGAAAACGGCTGCAGATCTCAACGTTTCCATTGGAACCGCTCACACCATACTCACCAAGGACCTTGGTTTCAGGCCTTACAAAAAACGTAAGGTCCATGGCGTTTCGGAGGCTACCAGCAAAAAGCGGTTGGATCGAGCTAAGAGGATCCTCTCTCGGCACGCTGGTCAGGAGTTTGTTTTTCGGACGAGAAACTGTTCGTGCTGCAGCAGCCGCACTAATGTGCAAAATGACCGGGTGTGGGCGCCATCGAGGGACAGCATTCCTGAATCCAATATAAACATCCCTCGGTTCCAAAGTGCCGCGTCGGTGATGGTTTGGGGGCAGTATGCAAACGTGGTAAGCTACCCTTGGTGTTTATTGAAAAAACGTCAAAATCAACGCGGCGTACTACAAAACTGAGGTTTTGGAAAAGGTTGTTGCCCCCAGTCTCCGAAGCCTCTACGGCGATGAGCACTACGTGTTCCAGCAGGACGGTGCACCAGCCCATACGGCAAATGTGGTTCAAGCCTGGTGTCGGGACAATTTAACCGACTTTCTGGACAAAACTTTGTGGCCTCCCAGCTCCCCGGACTTGAATCCTCTCGACTTTTTTGTTTGGTCCTATATGATGGCGAAGCTGAACGAATACAAGGTAAGCACTTTGGATCATTTCAAGACGGTAATTCTCAAAATCTGGGACGAAATGCCCATGCAGTCCGTGCGTGCCGCCTGCGACGCGTTCGAGAAACGTTTGAAGCTCGTTAAGGAGTACAAAGGGGGGGTCATTCCAAGAGAAATGTTGTAAACGTTCCTTGTAAACATAGCTTTCAATAACATAAATCCAAAAAATAAAAAAAAATGTTTTCATTTTTTTAACAAATTTTGAAAGTGTATCCGAACTTATTGAACACCGTGTAGCTCTTCCAGGTTTCATTGTTCGAAAGTGGTGGAATAATTAAAATAGCAATTATTTATTGTGCTTAGTAAGTGGACATTTCCCATCGATATCAAAAGATTAACATTTGTGTGGGCTAGCATTTTTGGTGTATTTTTATGATCAAAAGGCATTTCCAAACAAATCGTAAAGTGAAACAATTTTTTGATGTTTTGTATTTATGGCGTCATGTTTGTAAGATGGAACACTGTTGAGCTTGTACGTTTGAACACTTTTTTTTCGTTTTAAAACATTTGAATGACATTTTTTATGTTTAAAAATGCCATGGAATCAATAATAAATTGAAATATAAAAATACATTTTTTGAAATTGCAATTTTCGATGCATTTTTCAATATTTTTTTTGATGACTATAAATAATCAGTTCCGTGGGCAAACTTGGAGTTCTTTAGTTCGAAAAATCCTCGAAAAATAAAAATTATACATGTTACGAGCAAAAAACGAATCGTGTTCCATCTTACAAGCCATTTTTTGAAACTGCAATTTTGAATGGATTTTGAAAATAGGACATAACTTTTTTTTTGTGACTATAAATAATCAGTTTTTTAAGCAAAGTTGTAGCCTATCAGTTCTTCTTTCGAAAAATGTCTTTGGATCCGCGAAGAAATAAAAATTATACATGTAACGAGCAAAAACCGGATCGTGTTCCATCTTAGAAGCCTTTCCTATACCGGACATATATTTTTAATATTATTATTTTATTATGCAATTTTTGTTTCAAATGAAAATGAGAAAATATCACGGATAAGTTGCAATCATCCGCTCTACACAGCCATTTGATTTAATATATTCTAGCTCGTCTTTCAAACAATTTGTTCTTCAAATCCTCAGCCGACTAACCAGATCATTTTTTAATGTGCTTATTTGCGTAATAGTTGTACCGGCTTTTCTCAATTTTATATAGAGTGTTTCGACATACCTATGGAAGATTTACGTATTGCTCTATGGGATTTATTTTAGAATCTTATTAAATTTCATGACAAAAAGTTATAGGGTATGTGTCCCTTGACTCAGCCTATTATACAACCATCGATTACATTTTTGATTATAACTCATATAGTTTTCAAGTTGAAGGCGAGATTCAACTAGTTCTACATTTGCTAAGATAAGTTTGATAAAACATTCGGTAGTATGAATCACGAGAAGTTACACAACTCTTTTTATAATGTCAGAAACTTTCAAGAGATATGGATTTAATGTCGGTCTACAGGCACCAAATTGGGTCTATTCATGGATGCAACTTCGTCCCATTCGATGGATGTATTACTGAATGCAGTATTTGTATGGGTTTTTCATCTTATTCTATGAATTAAGGCATTGCCAGCTGTATTCACTTTACTTAACACAAAATTTCATTAAACAAACTAAAGTTAAACTGCTTTGAAACACATAAGTGATGTTCATATATGATTTACTAGTCATTCAGTAATGAAAACATTATAAATCACAATACAACGATTTATTTTTTTTTAGTTTGTGTTTAGATGAGCCACTTGAGTATAAGCAACCGCAAACACATGCATTTTCACTTGAAATTTTACAAATAACAACCTTTTTTATTACGTTATTGATACAATAGGCCATAGTTGGGAACATACCAAAAAATATGTCCCCAACATTGGGTCTATGATTTTCTTGTAAAATAATTGTTGTTTTAGCTATAAGAACGGTTAGTTTGTAACGTGTAACTATTTTCTGCACATACAGACTGCATTACTTGCTTTATCGATTCAATTAAGCCAAATTTAGATCACTTGAAGATCGTGTAGATCATCTGTTCAGCTAAACCAGTGAAATTATGATGCCCCAAAAGTTCAAGAAATCAAAACTTACGCGCAAGTGAGAAACTATAAGTTGATTAATATTGCCTCAATTACTTTGGATTACATCGGTCATCATAATAGCAACATGATTATGTTGATTATCGCCGAAATAATGACACATTTGGTACATAGGCCGAATGAAGGAGCTAGGCTAACATTACATCCCCTTACCCTACTTAGGAACATTTTTCTATTCATAATTCAGCAACTCCCCGATAACAACAAATTACTTTCATGAAAAAAAACATTGTAGACCAAAAATTCTAATCCTGATTATGATGGAGACTGTTGACTGACAATTTCAAAGCGTTTAAAGAAACTGTTTTGTGTGTGCTATATAGGTAAGAAGGTTAAAGTAGGTACATTACAGTTGCCTGTATGCGTGTTTCCAAGTAATGTGTTTCCGTATGATAAGCTTTTTTTGTAGAAACTAGCTACACGCTGACCATAACTACGGCCTTGGCTATATAAAATGATCAAGTTAGCCCATACATCAGGCATGCTATATAGCTTCTATAGAAGTTAATCTTTAATGGCGAGCTCGATCGTCGTGAGAGCACGAAGTCACTACTATCGCGAAGGTATAGATGTATGGGCTTTGGCTGACAGTCTCGCGTATAGAAAGAAACACGTTGCTTCGAAATACGCACAGAGCTTCTTTGCCAGCCAGTTTTGAAGTGAACGTTGAAGCGCTAAGGTGTACGAGTAACTAAGCTTTTCGGTCGCAACTGTTACGTTATTATTTCATTTCATAGCAGACCTTCCTTTGAGATTGGTATATACACACTCATTCCCCTTCTCCGAGTGCAGAAGCAGCAGTGTTGCAATTTCATAGCTGTGTGTTGAATATGAGTTTTCTGTTGCTTGTTGTGACAAAAATGTGCCAAAATGCCAGATCATGAAGTGAACCAAAGTGGAACAAAGAAATAGCGGAGTGAAAATCATTTGACGTAGCATTAAAAAGGCTTAAACATACTCAACATAATTCGAAAGTTATATGTTGCTGTGGAAAACGAATGCTAGTTTTATTTAGTTTAGTGTGCTTATCAAGGTTGAAATTGTTTGAAAAGTGTAATGCTCAATTAAAACTGTGTATTAATAAAGTTGGCTCGCATTCTAATAGATCAATTGATGCATTCGAATCGATTCGAATAGAACACTGAAGTGGAATGCAGCAGAGTAATATACTGTCAACTCAACAATATTGTGTAACCAGCACTGCCAGCTTCCTGTAGCGAATTTCAACGTGTCTATTAACCAACTTTTATGGCTGTGAATCTCTGTGACCTATGCCAGCACTGAAGAAATGATTGTTGTTTAGTGATTGTCTCGTTAGCTCATTACTTATCACCCAGGTGCCACAGTGAATGATAAAAATGCAATTTATTTCCAATATCAAAACGAAACGAAGCTCTTGTTAAATGCCTTTGTAATTGTAAAATATCCATAATTGATACCCTCATGTATTGGCACGCCTCAGAAATGCTTTGATATCTAAGATGAAATTTGTGATTATGTCTACTTTGTGATTTTTGTTATGAAAATAGAAAATAATACAAATAACATATATTTCTCAAACAATGTGATAGAACAACGTATATGACTATTCGTATTTTTTTTTTCAAGTTCATGAAACAAAAATGACTCACAATGAACTAGCTAGAAAACTAAATAACGCACCCTTGTTTTCAACCTTTGCTTCATAATAAACAAATACACATTATATCTATGTAGTAAGAAATAGGGTTCAATTAGCGTTCGCCTGTTGTAAGCATGAAAAAATGTACTTGGTATCACCATTCTTAAAACACCACTCAAACTAGAAGACCTTCACCAAAAGCAACACGATAATTTACTTCTCCTTCATATGATAGTGAAGCTTCTGACTTGTTTTTGGGGAGGGAGGAAATGAATAACTTCAATGCATACTCAACGACGAACTTGAGTTTTCCTTGACGCAGCAATATATCAATCGGAAACGCTAAGGTCTACCTCTAATACGGATGTATTATATCCGTAGCTATTGAGATAATGTTAATTCCAATTTTTAATCCTTGAACTCGATCATTTGTTCTTGATTTATAAGTTTTCCGACAAATGGTTTGCTATTGTGCATTAATAACGTATATACTTTCCATATGCCCGATAAATACATGCAAGTAGTTTCCAAGGTCACCTAGAAATGCATTATTAGAAGAACAGGGTGTACTCTGTAATCTACAGTTGAAATTCCTATTTCCTTCGTTATGATTTTGCAATATAATTAAATTTATAAAGATTAGCGACTAACCTCTTCCATTGAAAAATTATATTGCTTATAAGATGAGCGCCTTTTGATTTCGTTCAAATAACGTTCTAGTGGTTTAACTTCCATAAGAACTCCAAATTCAGACAATATCTGAAGTTTTTATTTTTAGAACATTGAAATATGTAGCATAGGCTCCTAAATGCTGTCCACATTAACATTATAAAAAAAATAGCATTTTGGGCCAAAAAAGTGCAATATAACTGTTAGACAAAGTGGTCCAACAACAACTGCTTTTCTTATATGTGTTTTATGAGGAATAGTAATTTAAACTTGAAAAACAACTAGAAAACAACAGTGTTTAGTAAATTAAAGTCGACGTTACTCAAATTTGGGTTTATTAACTATCTGTTAAATGAAACTAAAGCAAGAAATCTCAGTTTTAAGACAAATGTAGACTTTTGTCTAGGCTATAGTTTTGCCTCTCTTCGCCAGAGTAAATTTAACACTATATGAGGGCAATGTTTGGTAAAAATTGTATGCATTTAATTTTATTCGAAACAGCATTCAGTGAAATTTTCATTCTCTTGCGACACTATACATCTGCAGTCATTTTCTGCTCATTTGCTTTAAAATAATTGAGAAAATTTAAAGTGTTTAATGTGCGCCAGATAGCGCAAAATGACGCAACGATGTACGATTTTATATTGAATATTGTTGGCAACTAAGATTTTAACCTCTACTCTAGTTTTCTTCCCCTTCGAAGCACTTCACTAAGTATAGTCATATAATAACATGGTCTCTTAGCTTTATTTTATTTTTGTTTCAACTAGTGAACCATTGATAATGCTGCTGATTTCATATCACTAAGAATAGAACAACTGTTTAACGCGTGATTTGCATGGACTTGTGTGTGCAAGACACTAAAATAAATATTCATGACGAGATGGGTACTGTTTAGGTTGCCGAGAATAGATAATTCCCCTTCAATGTCTAGTTAAGCATTTATAATCGTCTACCGCCTTTAACCTTCTTGACCAGCTCCAGACGTTTTTCGTAACCGTCACAGACGGCACGCACGACTTCCATCGGCATTTCGTCCCAAATTCCTTTGATTACGGGTTTGAATTGGTTCATATTAGACGCCCTGTGGTCATTTACCTTCGCCAGCATGTATGTCCATACGAAATAATCCAAGGGATTCTGATCTGGTAAACTGGCAGGCCATTCATTCTTGTCCAAAAACTCGGTCAAATTTTCTCGGCACCAGCCCTGAACGAGATTTGCAGTATACGATGGCGCTCCGTCCTGCTGAAACACATAGTTATCATCTCCAAACACCAATTGTACATATGGCAACTTTCTCCAAAACTTCCGTTTTATAATATACGGCATTCACTTTAATGCCTTTTTCGATGAAAACCAGTGGTAATTTGCCTCGCTTGCAAATTCCTCCCCAAACCATTACCAACGCAGCACTTCGGAACAGTGGAATATTCCTATCTTTCTCTGGAACAGTTCTCGAAGAGAGAGCCCACAATCTGTCGTTCTGGACATTGTGGGATTGTTGCAAGACGAATAACTTTTCGTCGGAAAAGATAAATTCTTCCCCACCGTGCCGCGACAAAAGCAGACTTGCTCTTTTGAGTCGTTTCAGCTTTCCGAAACTCCGTGAACCTTACGTTTCGTGAAAGCTTGGAATCCAAAGTCATTTTGCAGTATATTGTGCATTGACGATCTCGAAACATTCAGATCTGCTGCCATTTTACGTACAGAGCGCTGTGATTTTCGTCTAATCCTTTGCCTCACCACTTTAACAACTCGTGCAGTCCACACCGTATGAGTAATACCAGAACTCTTCCAGTCATCCAACGAGCAAGTGTCACGGTACCTTCGGATGGTTCGGTACACAACATCCCGCTTTACTCCGAGGTTTTTAATTTTTTTAAAATAGCGCCCGGGCGCTCACCTTTCAAAAACTGTTTTATCACCACAGCACGAAACTCCTTCATCGCTGGTAAAAGATAAACACCGAATGAAAACAATCGGACATAACCTAAAAGCGTTTGTATAAACATAGTGCAGAACTACACCAGCACATACGTGAAGCATGTTGAGTAGTTGCACGAAATCAATGCAAGTAAAAAGTGTATGAGAATATATTAGACACGGTGTACATCATTCTGCCATTAGATGTTGCCCCATGGTAGTAGTAGAAACTATTAATCTTGGATATAAAAAAAACGTAAAAAAAAAACAAACATTACAGCAATCAACTTTTCTGAATAAAAAACATGACAAGAACAAGTGTAATAATTTTGGGAACCTTTTCGTTCAAGTTTTAGTATTGTATGCTTGTTTGTTTCGAAAAAAAAACATTTAATTATAAAAAGCCCATGTATTCAAATCGAAAACGAGTGATAGCACTCTTCAACTATGAACCCCTTTGACAGTCAAAACTGAGTTCACTGTAAATAAAGCAACAATGGCACCCATAACTTACATGCTTCAGGCCCCTAGTTCAATTAGAAAATAAGCACTCGCTTAGATGAAGGCTAACTCATGTTTTCTTTGTTTCAAGCTCTTAAGTTAATGAAACAATTACAGTTTTGCCATTTTAAAAAAGACAATAAAAAATAAAAATAACGTGTTTCTAAAAGACATGTTCAATGGAAAAATAACAAATTCATTTTTGCGTGTTTGTAATAATTCAGAGCAGGGTTTATTGGAAGACCTTATACTACATAACACATCACGGAAATGTGAACTAACAGCGTTAGGAAACATCTATATATTTTTTAGTATACGTTTAACCAAATAATCTGTCACTTGGTTTGGGGTACAAGTGTAGACAAAAATCAGGATGGTGACGGTTATTACATAAAGCGAACAAAACAATTTCCGGCAGCCATTAATCTGCGTTTGGAATCCTGTTATAATTCTCTAAAAGTTACACAAATAGATGCAAACCATGACGTATCAGTCGATGCAATGTTTAAAAAATAAATTAATCTAAGGATTTCTTAACACAAAATTGAAAAAAAAGCAAACTATTTTAAACTGAACTCTTTGTTATTCCTGGAGCTTAACTAACATAACCTTAAGGAACTGTATGAAGCAACGGTTGAAAATGCATTTCAGATAATAATAATCATGAAACGTGTCTTAAACCCGAAAACAATGAATATGAACATTGCGGCTAGTTTTGGAAACTGTCTCTCAAGATAACAGTGTTATTTTAACTTATAATCATTTCCTTGGGCCAACTGAGCACCTGTAACATGTTATTAGAATTTCTTTGACTTTTTTATTCAAAATTTCCTGAGCAAAACATTATTTCTTGTATGTTACAATATATTATAATAATTATTGACTTGACAAATCTCATCGAGATAGTCTTATAAACTGTTTGATCTGCAGTGTTTCAACAGGGCACAATTTAAAGCGTTGTAATGTATTGTTCAGGCTGAATAGATATAACAAGTCGTAAAGCTACCTGTATGATATTTTTGTCGTCTTGATGTGAAATTAGACTTGATTATAAACTCTTAGTCTGAACATAGCATTGTACTCTGTTGGATGCAAATTGACGTTGGTTCAAATATCGATTCAGCTTCACCCCATTTTAGTGATTTCAAGTCAGGTCCTAATTGACTTGACAGTATATGTGTTTCTTATTAATATAGAAAGGGCCTTTAATCCACCCGGCAGTTCTCCACTTGACACTTAATTTGAAAGATATTTTTAACAAATTTCTTGTTAGCTAAGAAGGTGAGCGTTTTCAACCGTTCGTTTGTCCAAGAGCTAAAAAGATGAGTTAAACAGGTCTTTCCGTAGTTTTTCCTAAAGCAGTATGAATTCGCAACCAAATGAGCTCGAATTTTTGAGAAAATTTTCAGGATCTGGACCTGATTTGGTATCGGTTGAATAAGGTGAAACTGAACTGACCCTTAGAATCGCACTAATGTGCATAGCAAGCAACGAAGGAGTAATATTATATATTCAACAACATTAGTAGGTTTAACGGCATAGAAAACATTAGGTAAAATGCATGGACGTGGGAATCGATTATGCGCTAAGCTGTCCAGTGCTTTCCTGAGGAAGTGGTGTAAGTACATTCATTTATTTATTCTTATTTATAACGTTTATGTACAGATTCTAGATTCACGTTTCTATTATGGCAAATTGAAATTCTAAAGGCAATAATCATAACACACCATTATAGGAGCATATTATTATAACTGGTATATCTACCACAATCCATGAGATTTCAAAATTGTACACTTCTTAACAATCTAAACACGATTTTTCACACGCGTGAGAATGGAAACCAGTTATTGCTTGCTCGTTACCTTGCGAAACAGGTTTTTCATGAACAAATGGTATCGATAAGACTGAACATGTATTTTTAAAAAGTGGCAAATCTTAAAGAATTTGTTTTGACTAATAGTTGCTTCAACATACGCAAACAGCCTATTTCAGTGTAAAATTTTGAGCAGTGTCGGGAAGTATTGAAACCTTTGAGTTGAAATAAAACTGCATGCTTAATAGAATTGAACATCGTGTTTTATTGTTCCAACCAGAATATTTTCTTAAGCCAACTAAACGCCCTTTCTGGAATAGTAAACATTGATGAGCTTACATTAATTGTTATGTTATATATTCTCCGTGCGAGGAGTAACGATTATGATGTAGAAGGAGATGTTCGCTGATCACCATGAGGCACCGAGAGTGAACAACAATGTTTTTGGCTAGAATTAAAGATATGAAGAGAAAGTTTTGATAGTTCCACTAGTGTGCGGCAGGCTTGGAAATTTAACAGATGTTTTATGAAAATTGAGCGAAAAGGGCATGTGTACAGTGGTACTCGAACCAACGACATTTTTGCCTAACATCCCACTGCGGGGTAGGTCGAAGCACGGACTATGTCCGCCACTTCAACCAACCCATTGGTCATTCGCCGCTTAAAATATTTTACAAAGTAGCTTATTTACATCATATTTGTTTCTCTAGTCCTATTCTTTTAATATATTCGATCACTTTCTCTTCTCTCTCTTTTCCTACTCCAAGAATTTCACCTATCGTTCCTTCCATTCCTAATTGCTTCCGTTCCTCCTCATATTTCCTACATTCTATTAGTATGTGTTCCACTGATATTTTAACACCACAGCAAACGCACATTTTCTCTGCCTCCTTATCCATCAGCCACCCATGTGTATGCCTTGTATGCCCGATTCGCAGTCGGGTTAAGATCCGTTGCTCCTGTCTTGGTGGCCGATCGGGCCACGCTGCCGTAGATGGTTTGATCCTTCGAAGCTTTACTTCCCTTGCTTGTACACATTGATTTTCCCACACATCAATTAAGATCCGCTTGCTCCCTGTAATCCGGTCGACCGCTGGAATCACGTAACTTTCCAACTGGGCTGTTCGTCCTAAATTAGCCAACTTGTCCGCTTTGTTGTTCCCTACTATCCCAGTGTGTCCCGGAATCCAACAAATCGTTGCACCAGTTCGCTCTAATTCCCGCTGGGCTTCCCGAATCCAGGGATGTGGACACTTACCCTTCTCGACAGCTTCAAGACAACTGGCTGAATCTGTGAAAAGCACGGTTTTAACCTCCGGTTTTACTCTCCTTAGAGCCAGCGTAATGGCCCTCGCTTCTGCCGAAAAAATAGTGCATTCCTTCGGTAGACGACCGCAACGTTCTTGTTCTCCGTCAACTATACCAAATCCAACTCCCTCCTCTTCGTCTAACGATCCGTCCGTGAAGATTTGATGGTACCCTTGGTATTTTGTTTCGTTCATATGGCAAAAGATTGCTTTGGCCTTACTAACAGGTTCACCCACCTTGAACTCAGCTAGAAATGATCGGTCGATAGATAGCGGCTTATCGTTCCAGCTTCTGTTGAGTGGCAAAGGTCTTGGTACAACCGGGGAGAGCTCATGACCAGTCAACTCCTCAAACCATACTTGTGCGCGAATTGTTATTGGCCATGTTCCGGTGCTGTTTCCTAGTTCCTTCCTTTCCTCTAACTTAGATGCCTTGGCGATCAGACGTTTGCAGGCGAAATAATTAAACGGAATTTCCCCTGACTCGGCACACAGAGCCAGTATCGGACTACTTCGGAACGCTCCGGATGTTATTCGGATCATGCCATTGTAGACTGGTTCCAACACCTTTTTCACTCTGTCATTGCCTCTGCTTACCAGTCCCCAGCCGTGGAATATGACTGGGAGTATCGTCGTCTTTCCGATGTACTGCAGCGTCACTCTCGAACCACCAGGTATCCTTCCCCCTAGGACACGCAAAAGTTTCAGTCGGTTTTGGCATCTTCCTTTGACATCCACTGCATGTTGGTAAAAATTGAATCTGGTGTTAATGATTACACCGAGAATAGTTGCCTTTTTCACAGTAGGGATCGCCTTTCCATCCAGTCGAAGTTTACGCAGTTCTTTATGTTTCCGCTTCGTGCAGACATGTAGATGTTTCGATTTATCGGCCGATATCGAGAGACCCATATCCGTCGCCCATATAGATACTGATCTAACCGCCAGCTGCAACAATCTTCTTATTTTCTTATCGTTTTTGCCCGACACCAATAACAAAATATCATCTGCGTAAATAAATATCCGAACCAGTTTCGGTATTCGACGAAAGATCGAATTCATCCCAATGATAAATAATGACACTGCCATGATGGATCCTTGAGGAACTCCGTTATATTGTTTCCTTCGGCTTGAGAAAGCGCCACCAACTGCAACGCTGAAATGTCGGTCTCTTAGGAAATCTCGGACGTAGTTGAGTATGCGTCCTGAGAAACCCCAGTGCTCCAGTTGTCGGACGATTGCTTTCGTCGAAATGGAATCATAGGCTTTGTTGATATCCAGTACTACCAAATCACTGTGCCTCCCTTTCGAGAAGGCATCATCGATGTCTGCTTCCAGATCAGCAAAATATAAATCTATTCCCCGGCCCTGACGAAAAGCATATTGCCGGGAATCAAGCAGGTTGTTCGCTTCGATGGACTGTACCAGTCTACGGTTGATTATTCTCTCGAGCGTTTTCCCGGCGCAGCTCGTAAGCGTTATGGGGCGTTGGTTACCAAGTATTTTTGGGTCCTTACCTGGTTTGGGCAAAGTTATCACTGTCCCTTCCTTCCATTCTTGCGGTATTTCTCCGGTTTCCCAGATCTGGTTGATAAAGTCTAGGAATTTTGTTTTGGTTCTGTACGGTAGGTGCTGCAGCATAGGGTACCCAAGCTGGTCCAGTCCCACCGAATGGCCTTTTCCTTGGTCGATTGCCCAGATGAGTTCGTCCATTGTTATATCTGCATTAACACGGTCGTCAGTAACGCAATGTCGATCGTCGGATGTGGGTCCAAGGGCATCCGATGGTTTGTAGATATTTTTGAGATGGTCGGCGATAGCATTGGCAATGTCTAGTGGGTCTTCTAGCAATACATCCTCCTTATACAACGTTGGTGTGGGTATCGATGATTTGCCGCTCAATCGATTGACGTTCCGCCAAAGACAGGTAAGTGGGGTTTGAGGATTAATCGACTGAACGAAGTCCTCCCAGGACGTTCGTTTTGCTTCGTTGACTGCTTCTCTGGAGTCTTTCCGTGCCTTTTGGAAATCTTTCAATGCTTCTTTCTTTCCTGGGTGGTTGTTTGGGAGCTTGCGTAACTTCCTCAACTTCTTCCTGCGAGTCTTCACTGCCTTCTTCACTTCTGGTCCCCACACAGATAAAAAGAAACATTGAATTTTCCGCGTTTCTAATGCACATAAAGGGAATGCTAGATTTGCCAGAGAATAATGGGATATTTCATGTAAATTTAAGCCAGATAACGCCTGAATCCAGCCTGTTGTATGAAAGATTACCAATATTGTTGTATGGCACATGAAAAGTTGCAAACAATTTCGTTGTTTACGCCTTCTTTAGCATGGAAACGAGGGGATATTTTACACGCTTGTTAAAATTGATTATTTTTTTCTGTGCACCATGGAGTGGATTTCATTCCTACCGTGGCGCTGGTCCGAGGGATGTGTTTTTCGGCACTAGATTTAATAATTCGTGTAAAGTCCTTGATGGTGGTTATCTGATCCGTCCGTTCTTCGATGTGCTTCTCGAATTCCTTCCAGTCCGCAAGCTGGAACTTCCACTGCCTGCGCTTTGTTTGTTCAAAATTTCTCTGTTGCCCGGCTAAAGAAACGAATACTGGTAAATGATCGCTTCCCCTGCTATCATTATCGACTGACCAATCCAGCATATAGGCTAACTCGGTTGAGACGATGGTCAGGTCAATTGATGAACATTTCCCGGTCCTCGGATCGATTCGGGTCCCTTCTCCATTATTCAGTACGACTAGTCCATTTTCAACCACAAAGGACAGAAATGTGTTGCCCTTGGTGTTGTTCTTCTGAGATCCCCAAGCTTCATGGTGGGCATTAAAATCGCCCATCAGAATCATTGGATGCTTCACGGTTCGTATCATGTTGGAGAGAGTATCTTCTAGTTCTTCGGCGGTCGTACTTGGTGGTAGGTAAATTGAGGCGAGTGTGGCATTACACGGGTTACGGATTGTCGCTGCTACTACTGGAAGGGATGGGTCCAATTCAACTTCATGTGGGTCAAACTCGTTCCGGATTGCCAGTCCAACACCTCGTGTTGTCTGATTTTCGGGGTCCGGTCGAAGGAACCACTTATATTCCTCTCTGAGATAACGACCCAGGAAAGAGACGTCTTTGCATCGAGTTTCTTGTAGAGCAATTGCAATAGGTTGGTTTTCGCAAGCTAAGAGAAGTAATTCGTCACGGTGGCTATAAATGCTGTTGATGTTCCATTGTGCGGCTAAAATACGGTTGTTGTGGAGGCTGGTTGTAAGATGGTCATCGTTGTGTTGGCTGATGTCAAATTGATCCATTATTGAGTGTAGCGATAGGAGTTACCAGTCAGTGTTCCTCCTACTGCTCCTTCCTCCCCGTCCGAGTCCATGTATTCATCATCTGTTACGTCTTGGGTTCCAAAATCGGAGTTCGAAAATTCCTCTGTTCCACCCACAAGCTTCTTGTATGGGGGGGGGGGGGGGGGAAACCGTTCCGGATCTTGGCTCGTCGTTCTTTCGCTTCGGTTTCTGGTCCTGCTTAGTTTCCTTTGTTTCCTGTTTGGTTTCCAGTTGGGTTTTTCCTTCCTTATCTTTCCGGCTTCGCTTCTTTTTCTTCTTTTCCTGCATGTCTTCCAACGCTTTCCGGAGTGTGGCCACCTCCTGCTGAAGTCCCTGCATTTTTTCCAGTTCCTTACGTAGCATGTCGATTTCACGTTGCTTGTCATCCTCCTTTAGACGATTTTGAACCGAACTCACTGCCGCGTAGGAAGAATTCCCACGGATCCGCTCGAATTCTTTCTTCGCCTCCGGGAAAGTCATGTTGTTGTTGACTTTAATGGTTATGATTTCCATCTCTTTCTCGTATTGCTTACAGCCCTTCATCATTGGTCGGTGACCTTCCTTGCAGTGGAGGCAAAACACTGGGTTGGGACAAGGTTGCCCTGGGGTTTGCGAGTGGCTTTTTGAGCAGTTACGACATCGTTCTGTCGCTTGGCAACGTAGCTTTGTATGACCTACTTCGAAGCAATTGTAACATGTCATCGGCGATAGATAGTACGTTTCGGTGCGTACCAAAAGAGGCCCGAACTCAATATGCCTTGGAATTACAGTTCCACTTATTGTCAGAACCAGCGTCGGTGTATTTACTCTGACTCCATTTTCATAGCGGGTGATCCGTCTGATCGATGTTACTCCTTGTGGTTTGAGGTCTTCCAATAGATCTTCGGCGATCGCGTTAATGGCTTCACGGCAGCTGACTTTGCATTGAACAGTGTTTAGCGTGGGATGCAACGTTACTTCAACTTTGGTTCCGTCGATAAGTTGCGTCATAGACAGTAGCTTCTTTACCTGGTCATCGTTGCGTACTTTTAACACGTATCTCGATCCTCGATTTTCGGTGTTGGCTCCAGAAATCTTTCCAGCAGCTTGCTCAATCGATTTCCCGATCACAAAGGGATTACTCGGAAATTTTTCATCCTTTGGGACCATTGCCAGTAAAACTAGTTGGCCATGCAGCCCTTTTGGGTCCATCCAGCTTGGTAACGTTGCTTTTTTTCGGTCCGTTCCCCTTACGGGGCCGGCCGACGCTGCAGCCATTACGTTGGCTTTTGGCCGATGGTGCTTCTAGCCTCTACCAGACCCAAGCGTGTATCAATTAAACGAACGAACAGGAAAATACCTCCGACGGTAGATATTTCCTACGACACTAACCACCCCCGACGGTGAATGGTTATTAGCGAAAACTGAATAAACTCCCGACGGACAGGCAAATAACTCCGGCGGTAGATATTGCCAGCGACGCTACGACGCTCTACCAGCCCCGGCAGTGGATGGTAGGCAACGAGACTATGAAGAAAATAATTAACTCCGCTACGGTTTCGTGGAAGAAGAATTATTTCACGGTGTTGTATCTTCAACTGTCTACGAAAGACTGGATGAGAGATGATGAAACGAATTAGGCAAAATTTTCCTAAGTGTGCCTTTTATGCCGTTCTCAGCTGCATGCGAGACGTACATGGAGAGACGAATGACATGATTGGTTCATGTCGCTCTCTAATACAAAGAAGAAGCAGATGATGCAAGACGTTCCTTGCTTCGATTTGAAAACTGTGTTAGGAAATTTGGTAAATATACTCTGCAAAATGACATTATAAGACATCACCTTATATTTGCGTTATTTTCAATAGTTTACTATTGTTTGAGAATAATATTTGCGGTAAAATTGCCGACCGATTGAAGAAGAAATCATGTAAATCTATCGTAGATTTGTTGAGTTATTCGCGTACAAAACGTACGGTTTTTCGTGACGGTCGCAATATTTTAGATTTTCATTTGACACCCTACCCTTGCCGTAAGACGTAGTCTACGTCAAAAACAACCAAAAATAAACCTCACGCATGTTTATATAAACAAACATTAATTTGAATTATGCATTAAAATGCATTTAATTATAAAAATATGCATTAAAATGCTTATGTTGAAAATATGCATTTGAATGCATTGATTGGATAAATGCATTGGAATGCATATATTTGATTTATTCTTTTCAACACATAATCCAATAACCAGAAATAAGAAAAAAAAATCAGTATTTTTCGTTTAATTTCAACTACCTTTATTGCAATATCTTGACAGATTCGCGTATTTCGTCAACAATGTGCAGACTTCTTCAGTGTCTTGTACTAATAACTCGAACTCTTAGGATGGTTTATTCATTCAAATGACTGTATTGATCGAATATGGTTTTAGCATAGATTTTTTGCTCTTCAGTATATTTATTTTTCTCCGTGTAAGATAGATCTGTCAAATAAATAACGCTACACGCAAAAAAAAGCCGCAGTAGAAACTACCATTTCGAGGGTTAAATTAAGCGCAATCACCAACAATTTTCAGCAGACTATAAATGCATTTGATTTTACCATGCCTGCGATTAAATCAACCATGTTGCGGTTGATATCAATATGAGGTCTGTCAAATATACCACAAATGCTGAAGGTTGTACCATGAACGTAGTAAATTTGACTGAAATTTCATGGTAGTTTTGAACATAGGCATAGTCGGGTAAAATGGTAGTTTTTACTACAAGATTTCTTTCTGTGTAGTAGAGACACCGGGGTTACTTAGCTGTTTTTCTCCATCCATGAGCATATGACAGAAGAGAGCGTTTCAAGCTGAAGAATGCTTTAGGTCCTAAGTAACATTGAGAGATTCTCTTCTTTGATATTCTCTTTCGTTAATAGTTTGTCTATTAAACAATTTGATGACGTATTGGATCCTTAGTTACACTTTATATTACCGTACTGTGTGTTGAAAATAACATATTTTTACATAGCCGTAGGAACGCAAAGAAAATGTCGACGAAGGGAGTCTCCCAATACTAAGGTTACTAAGGTCCTAATGCATTGTTCAGCTTGATTTATTTGCAACTTCTGTTTCTATAGCCTGAATCTGGTGTTAACACCTACTTACTTGATAAATTGTTAAAAAAAAATAATAACAATCGTGATGTTATTGCCGCCTAAGAGTTCATAGTCATTTTAGGGAACGTCTATTAATTACGTCACGCAAAAAATGACTTTTTATTACCCCCCCCCCCCTTGTCACGTTTTTTGTATGGACCTTAATTTTTTTTTGTATGGATCGTCACGTTTTACCAAACCCCCCCTCCCCCCTTACTGCGTGACATAATTAATGGACCTTCCCTTACCTGTGAGTAATTGTTAATTATCCGGATTTTCCTAGCACCAAGAATGTCCTTTTGTTAGATTTATTGAAAAATTTCAATAATTTCCCATTGCTTGCAACGCTTAAGCAGAACCCAAATGAGGTAATGCCATGTAGAATAAAACTAAACAGTTCCTAGGAATGCATTTCCAAATAAGTTCGTCTTTTGTCTCTTCTTGTCTAACGTAAAATGTATAATTGAATGTCATCTGAAGCAGGTCATGTAAAATTCAACTGAGCAATTATTACAGGAAGCAATTTCCAAGTCTAGTAAATTTGATACCTCATGTGATTTTTAAGTTATTTGCATGCTCTTTTAATGTGCATGAAAATAAATTGAAAATAAAAACATAATTTTAACGGTGTACATCAATAGAAATCTCAGTATTAAATTAAATTTACACTATTAAAAAAAGGATGCTGTAAACGTAAATATCTTCAGTTTTAAGGACCTGCACATTCAAAATCTGCTGATCTCATATTTGAAGGTAAGGTTTTTTTTATTGAAATAAAGGAATGCATTATTGATTTTAATTGTTTCCTATGTATTGATTTTTTGAAAATGCTGATGCATCCACGATTTCTTGGGAGTCAATAACATGATATACTGGAACTATTTTCTCTTTTGTGAAGCTTTACGTCCTTTGTATCATCTTCTTCTTTCTTAGCGATTCAAGTGAATTGCTTTCGCAATTCGCTTATTGCTTGCTCTCAACTTAGTGTTCTTAATGCACTTCCACGGTTATAAATTAAGAGATTTCGATACCAGGTACATTTTTTGCATAAGTATGATTTACAAGTACAATCATACCCTATACCCAGGGAGTCGAAAAATATATCACTCGCACCACTGAACATAAGATAAACGGAAACAATAATGTGCTATGGCCTACACCGAAAAAATATTGAATTTTAACAATAAACAGTAAATTTTCCCCTAGTTCGTTTATAATCCAAGGTAAGCGTAAACAACGAAACAGACTAGATGCCGGCGTTATCTGGCTCAAATGTAGGAAAAATATCCCATGAACTTATGTCAAAACAAGTATACCATTTATGTGCTTTAGATAACGCAGAAAAAAAAATATTTCTGTCAAACTGTGCGTTAACAAAATAGGGCGCTACCAAAAATTGAAACAACCGTTTACAGCCGATGCTCCGTGCAGACTATTACTGCTGTTTGTGATATATTCAACTGAAAAGTAAGTCAGCCACTAAGTATGTCGGCATATTTTTACTGAAGAATAAAATTGTTATATTCGGAGCAATCGGAGGTTATGTAGTGAAACACACAGTATTGTTTTTTTCTTTTATTCTTAACTATTTATATTACTTACAGTGTTCTGATCGAGAGCGACCAAGGGAAAGAGAACGATACAATGGATCGTTTAGATTTTATAATATTTACAATAGTGTTGCCTGATTGGATCTCCACTAGCCTAACCGGAAATACAATGGTTGTTGCGTTAGTGTTATCTAGATTAGTTAGTGTTATCCTGATATATTACAACTTTCCCCTTTTTATGACTTTGAACTTCGCTTATTAATAATCTTTAAACCTAAACCTATCTGGTAATCTTCTTTGTCTATCTGATCTTCTGGGAAAAATTGCATCATTCATGGATCCGCTTCTTTTTCTTTGTATATCAATTTGAACTTTACTTGGTGGTGAATCTCCGAAAGAATCACTTCGTCTACGCTTGATAGTTACATTCTCTGTCATTTTCACAGGTACTTTCGTTAGATTTTTGTCTGCATCGAGGTTAGGATATCTTATTTGATTCCCATGAACATTTTTTATGCTTCCATTTTTCATCAATTTTATCTTATACAGAAAACTTCCAATACGATCTAAAATTATTGCTGGAATCCATCTTACTATTTCTCTTAAATGGTTTCTGTACATAATCTTTTCTCCTTTTTTAAAGGTTTTGTTAAGATTACAAATATCATTTTTTTGAACATTGCTTCTTAAATCATATACATATTCTTCGTTTTTGGTTTCATCAAATGTTACACTTTTGGTGTTCTTCACTTCTTCATTTTTATTACATAAAAGGGCCTTTAGATTAACATTCGATAATACTGTTCTGGGTTTATAACAAAAAATTAACTCACTTGGTGACTTTCCCGTGACTGTTGATGGTGTACTCTTATACCAAGCGAGGATTTCGTTTAGTATCCTTGATAAAGGCCTTCTATTGAACTTATGATCTAACATCCGTTTTTTCAAAAAATTCTTTACTGTCTGAACTCCTCGTTCAGCTGCACCATTTGATTGGGGATGATACACTGGTGCTTTCGTAACTTTAACATTACACAATTCCCAATATTGAACGAATTCCCAAGAATTGAACGGTGGTCCATTATCGGACACAATTTGTCCTGGCAACTAAACATATTTGAAAAAATCTTTCAACTTTTCATTCACTTCTTTGGAATTAGTTCCATTCATTACCGTCGCGTCAATGAATTTGGTGAATGAATCAATAATTAATAGCACCGTTTTGCCTTCCAAGTCAAAAAAAAGTCTATATGGATTCTCTCCATGGGACTTGTACAACTTGGCCATTTTGATACAACTGTTTCCTTGGGAACACTACGCCTAAGATCACACACTTCACATTGCTTAAAATAATACTCAACGTCATTTTGCATTCCTTTCCACCAAAATAAACCTCTTGCTAACATTTTACCTTTTACAATACCATCATGATTGGTGTGCAACATCTTTAGTACAACTCTTTGCAAAATCTTCAGAATAATCAATCGATCACCGTAAAACAAACGGTTATCTTAACAGCTTAGCGACTTTCGCAAATTATAATAATATTTCAAATGCACTGGAATCTGCTTGGGCCATCCCAACTTAACAAATTCAAATACTTGCGAAAAAGTTTCATCACTTGCCGTAAAATCAGCTACATCACATGTTTTCAATGGTAATTCTGGATATTGCTCCAGCCTGTTTATTGACAGTTCCTCGGCATCTGTACCACCTGAAACTGGTAATCTGGATAAGGCATCAGCATTTGCCAAATACTTGGTCTGTACTCAAACTCATAGTCGTACACGGATAGAAGTTTTGTTGTATTGAACCAAAAATTATAATTGTTGAATTTAAGGAAATCATTTCTTTTGAAATTATGTTGTATTTTATTGTTTTGATAAAATTATTTCATATTTTTTCAATGTAAGATTCTGTTTGTTTTGAATGAACTACTTTTCAATGTAAACTATTGTCGAAATAAAAATATACTGCTTTTGATTCAATAATATTTTATTTGAATTGAGTGTAAATTAATGTTTTAATTCACAAGTGAACTGCAAGAGCAAGTTATATATCCTATTTCACATGATATAAGAAAATAAACATAAAAAACAAAACATTTTATGTTTCTAAACTATGCTTTTTCCTTTTATAAGTAAAAATATAGTTTGTGTAAATCTTCACGAGTATGAATTTGGGGTACATTTAGACGAGAGTGCAGTGCAAGACCGCCATATTTTGTTTTGATCTTGTGCAGTCATTTTAGGAATTACAGATGATTGAAGGTTTTTGAAACGTAGTTTCTTAAGTTTTGATTCCCAAGAATAAAACAGCGATGCTGTTTTAAAAATTTAGTGGTCTTCAAATAATTTAGAAAAGGTCCCAAATTCCCATTCCATTTATTTTGAAAATAAAATAAAAATAACATAAAAACAATAATAAGGCACTTATTAAATCAATAATAAAATTTGTATTCCTACTACGTTTTTTGATGTTCTTTGAAAAATAAATATAGTTGAAATGACAAGAAATGTCTTTTAAAAACAAAAAAAAAATATTGTTGCTGGTCCAGCTGTCAATTTTACAGCTTACGTCAGAACAATATAAACTCTTATTGATATAAAAAGATCTTTTTTATTTTTATAATCCATGCATTTTCAAAAAAACAAACAGACTGGATTGTTGAAACAAAAATGATTTATTTTGCGTCCGAAACAAAATGAAATTCTTTTTGATTATACGTCGAATATTATTAGATTTACAATATTTTTTTTTGCGTGTAAGATTAGCTGTTTGCTTCGTGCAAAGCATTCTTCACAGTCACTATCCCAGATAAAATTAACATCTTTTCGAAGCAATCTGTACATAACTACAAGTTCTGCTGAGATGTTGGGTATGAACTTCGAATAGTAATTTATCAACCCAAGATATGATTGCAACTCACTGATATTTTTCGGAGGTGGGGCATTAACAATTGCATCTACCTTAGATTTATTTGGTTTAATGCCCTCTTTGCTAATAGTGTGGCCTAAGCAATCGACCGATTCTATAAAAAACTTACTGTTTTCTGCGTTAATCTTCACGTTAAACCGACTCAAGAGTTCTAACACGCGATCCAAAATACATCTACACTCTTCCAAAGTACTTGCTCCAATAAGCACATCGTCTAGATAGGACACGCAACCCTCTACGTTGCCCAAAATCTGATCCACAATGCTTTGAAAGATCGATGGCGCTGTTGCTACACCGAAGGGCAATCTCACATATTGGAAAAGTCCAACGTGCGTATTAATTGTAAGATATTGCTGCGAACTCTCCGAAACGGTTAGCTGCTGATATGCTCCTCGAAGATCAATGACACAAAAGAATTTACAGTTTGCTAATTTCGTGAAAATGTCGTCAATTCTCGGTAACGGGTAATGTTCTGATCGTAAGTAAGGATTGATTGTCACTTTGCAGTCAATGCATAACCTCAAACTCCCGTTGGATTTAGGCACAACTACTATATGAGAAGCCCATTTGCTATGAGAAACTCTTTTCAAAATATTTTCCTCGCAAAGCGGGAAAATGGCAGCGCGTTGTTGAAACGGAGGAGAATAAGCCACATGGAAGATAGGACTCACATTTTCTTCCATGATGATCTCTGCTTCAAAATCTCGTATGAGGGTATTATCGTTGCAAATAACATTCGGATATTTCAATCGGATGGAATCAATAAGGGAACATTCAATCTGGTTCATACTCACGATATTCTCCTTGAACTTACTCCTCCATCCGGGCCAGATGACATCCATCCACGTGCGTCCAAGCAGCGGTCTGAAAGCCTTGTTACATTCGATCACTACGAGTGCTAGCTGTATGCCTGGTCCACGTTGGTTTTTAGACACATTTGCACTAAACCCTCCGATTACCTTTATTCCTTGCCCCGTGACGGTTGAAAATTCATCGTTAATTTTAAACAACGAAAAGTTTGAGAAATACTTTTGATATAACCAATCGTTTATTACTGTATCACAAGCCCCACTATCTATTTCACGTAACGCTTCTTTCAAAAAAGCGTCAAACTCACACTGCGAGAGCTTTGAGCTCCACTACATATTCTGTAACCGATTTACTCACTTTCTGATCTGCCTGGGGAAACCGGTAGCGCTCCGAAATCTTATTAACATCTGGCCTAAAATGTTTTTTCAATGCCGCCACTAGTTCGACATACCCCTCGTACTAGGATTCACTGGTTGCAAGAGCTTCTTTAAAATGGCGTAAGTGTCCATTCCTAGATGCGTCAATAGAAACGGTACTCTTCTATCTTCCGGAACATCGTGTAGAAAAAAGTGTTGAATCATCCTCTCCTCGTAAACCTCGAAATCGTCACCCGCAACATAATTTTCAAACGATCCGAAATTCATCGATATCCTGCTTGTACCAGCCACGTCACTTTTACCCTCCGCGGTCATTTTTAACCTCTCTACTACGGTTTAGTCAACCGATGAGTTACACTGTTACTTCTGCACGACACGTGGTCATCAATCTGACTACGCTTTCAAAGACGCGCGACTCTAGTTTCGACTCACTTGCACTAAAAAACAGTAGCTTTTCCCAACTCCACTTCTTCCAGTTGAACGCAACACGTGGTCACTACAATCACTTTTCTATACACAGAAGAAAAAAAGTACCCATTTGAGCAGTTGCGTGTGGGAAGCCAATTTTGGGTAAAGTTGTGTTAACCGGCCCGTCGGGTATAAATAACTTACTTTTGGGTAGAATTTACCCAAAAGTTAGTTATTTATACACAACGGGTACGTTAACACAACTATACCCAAAATTGGCTTCCCACACGCAACTGCTCAAATGGGTACTTTTTTTTCTTCCGTGTAGTTCCAATCCTACATCCTCGTCGCCACAATTGTTATATTCGGAGCAATCGGAGGTTATGTAGTGAAACACACAGTATTGTTTATACTTTTATTCTTAACTATTTTTATTACTTACAGTGTTCTGCTCGAGAGCGACCAAGGGAAAGAGAACGATACAATGGATCGTTTAGCTTTTATAATATTTACAATAGTGTTGCCTGATTGGATCTCCACTAGCCTAACCGGAAATACAACGGTTGTTGCGTTAGTGTTATCTAGATTAGATAGTGTTATCTAGATATATTACAAAAATTACGTTATTAGTAAATTTGACATATTTTGTCTGCGTACACAGCTCGACAAAGTGTGATGATTTTCTTTTTTCTGTCATTTAAATTGTTTTGTCCTAGCGGACGATTACATGTATCGGTCTCAGGGCAGTGAAATTTCGTCAAGATAGTCAATTTAAACAAAAAAAAACAATTTTAGTTGATCAAGTAGATCCCGAACTACTTGCACAAAGACTCTATGCAATTATAGAAAAACGAAAAATCATTTTGTTTCATTTGCATTATTCCACATTCTTAACAGGACTTTTTTTTATAACGAAGACGATTACTTTTGCTCATGAACTACCATAAAAAAAGTACTTATAATTTTTATAATGCTCAGAAAGCTTTAGAAGAACCACAGTACTTCCTATCAGAATTCAGTACAAGAGCTCGTTCCGGATAATCGAGAAAATTTACTTTCGATTTGAGATCCACAATATTGTACCTGTGTCCTCCCTTAGCTCTGCCGGTAAAGGCGCAGCTACAAAGCAATACCATGCTGGAGGTGGCTGGGTTCGATTCCCGGTCTGGTGTAGGCATTTTTCGTTAAGGAAACCTTCTCGACTCCCTGGGCATATAGCGTATGATTGTACTTGCCACACAATCATACTAATGCATAAATGGTAACTGGCATCGAAAGCTCTCAATTAATAACTGTGGAAGTACATTTAGAACACTAAGGTGTGAGCAAGCAATAAGCTAATTGTGAAAGCAATAAGCTTGAAATGCTAAAGAAGAAGAAGAGGAATATTGTACCAGATCGATTAGCTTCATTTTTAGAGTTTGTCGTTTGTCAAAACACAAACATACTTAATTTTGATACGCGATACTGGTTTTACTCGAACAATAATCGAATTCATTTAAACTGTACATTGTGTTTTGCCGACTGGAGCCTCCTTGAAAAAAAAAGTTTTATCGCTGTCGAAATAAAAACACAGGAAATAAAAACAAGGTCTTGAATTTCACCATGCAAACATAAAAAAAATCACCATGAATGCCAACTTCTAATCTAAAAGTCACTAAACGGCCTTGGACACCGTCGCAGCTTAGATCAGGCATCAGTGATCAAATTATGTGATACGCTATTAACGCTTCGCTACCCAACAGCATCATGGTTTTCACCGAAGCGCTACGGAAAATGAATTCAAGATATCAGATTTAGAAATGATGTATCGCGTTGTAAATCGAACTTTCTAAACGGAGATGAAAATTACATTCACTCTTACTATTACTATGCAACAAATATCCACAAGTAGTCGATGCTGGTGCGAATGAGCTGCTCTACATACAATCAATAGAAAGATAACACATTGCTTTCTATGTTCGTCGTTTTATGATGATTGCTCATGAAATAACTTATTTTTGTTCTTTTCTCTCCCTTTCTCTCTTGCAGGGTTTGTGATAGCATTCGCCTTGGGTTTGCTGGTACTCGGAGTTCTAGTCACATTTGGATTTACCACACTAGTTAGAGCAGTAATTAACCATCAAGTAGCACTAAGAAAGGGTGGACAATCCTTTGGATGGTGGTCCAAACCACCTGTGGAGCCAATCATACGAATATACGTGTATAATGTCACCAATGCAGACGAATTCTTAAACAACGGTACCAAACCAGTTTTAGACGAACTAGGTCCTTTTGTTTATGTGTGAGTATGATATTTTTTAACATTTAAATTAAAAGACCGGTTGGCCGATCACAATTTTGCTGCAAAGACATATTAGTGTTTTTGGTCGATATTATCCCTCATTTCCGTTTTATCGAGCACAAAACATCAAAAATATCAGAGCCTCGTGGACGGTACAGATCATTTTCAAAAACGGCTTATGTTATTAAATTATTTATTTCATCAATTACAAGTGGACTCGAAATTCATCAAGCACTGATGAATACGAACGTCTTATATGTGGTCTTATATGTTGAATATCAATTACTAAGAATTTGTATGTAAAACGTACTTCAACGATTATGCACTATAAATTTGATTAGTACGGTGGAGTCGTGTGAAATTTACCAACTTACCACATCTTTTCTATCGATGTATGAATATAATCTTTAAAAATATTGGATAGTTACAAAATATGAACATAATTTGGCTAGAAAAGGTGTTAATAATGATTTGTACGGATTCATGGTGTAAAAATATATTTTTATTTCAAATCGTCCGTTTTCTAGGAAAATTCAAAACTTTGAGTTCCTCAATGGGTCTCCCTCATGCTATTTGTTCACAATTTATTGAATTCTCTGACCAAAAAAATCTAATAATCATTTCGTACAACTCGTACAAACATCCACGTTTTTGTTTAAATATACGGTTTTCAGCCTTATTCTGCGTGGCGGGTGAGTCGACACGACTCGCTCTCACATGCGAGGTGACAATTGTCGCCTCGTGTGAGGTGACTCTCCATTTGATTTGCACAGAGAGTCACCTCTCCCGAGGCGACAATTGTCACCTCGCATGTGAGAGCGAGTCGTGTCGACTCACCCGCCACGCAGAATAAGGCTGTTTGTATCATGATCTGGTTGAGGGTATTACATACATCTTCATAGATTTACAAGTTTATAGAATATTAGCTTATTGGTTAAAATGAAAAGATGCAATTGTTAAGTTTTTTGCAAAACATGATCGAGTTCAGAAATTTTAAGTTTAGTAAAAAAAATTTCCCAGTACATACAAATATTTGTTTGGTGGGTAATTAATTTCTCTTCAAAAGTCAAATTTTGAATTGAAAATTTTCAGTTTTATTTGGTATATCAAAATGACTTTCAATAACTATAGCCATATGTAACCATATAAACCGGTTTAATAGCGCGCCATACTTGTTTTAAGGTTTTGATTTTTTTGACGTAGACTACGTCTTACGGCAAGGGTACGGTGTCAATTGAATATCTAAAAACAAGCGACCGTCACGAAATATTTTTACAAACTAAACGCAAAAAACTTAATAAATGCTCGATAGATTTTCATGATGTTTACATCAATCGGTTGTAAATTTTCCCGCGTATCATTTCAATCATCAAACATTATCGGTTAACAATTTTAAGCTTTTTAAAATAATCAAAATGGTGTTGATGATGTTTTATTGAGCCAATTTTTCAAAGTAAATTTACTAAGAGCGTACTTTTCTATTACAGACTTCAAACTTAAGTATGGAACGCATTATACATTTCAGTGCACCATATAAAAAGGGGACTCCCTACAATTTTCATCACAACAAATCCAGTTTGACCAAGCGACACGTATGGACGTGTTTTTCGTTCTCTCTCACCCCCTCGCCCGCTTTCTCGCGATTGCGGGTCCGGTTCGCGATCTATCGCCTGCGCTTGATCATGGTGGTGGCAAATCAGAAAAAAGTGTTGCAAAGTTTGGAAACATTTCCCGCTCGACCTATTGCCGTAGCAATGGGTTGAAAAAATCGACCAACGGTGACATCCGCTCCCGAAACATTACCGCAACCAGGCAGCTCCAAGCGGCTGCGCCACGATGACGCCGATCCAGTGGATCGTAACGCTCGTCTACTAGCGAGCAATCAATTCGCCGTGCTTCCGGTACAGGAAGTGCCAAAGAAGGTGAAGGTCCCCCACTCTTCACCATATCGAAGGACATTGCTGCACTCAGGACCGATTGTGCCCCGATGGATGAAGGTGCGCTACTGCAGTGCGCAAATTGTGGCGGAAACATGAGAAAACCATGAGAGCAGCAATCGAACCTGCCCAAAACGTGCTGAATTTTTGGCGATCCGCAAAAAGGAGTCCACCAAGTCTCGGCCTGCTCAACGCCATCCACCACCTCCGATGAACGAGGAGAATTTCCCGTCGCTTCGGTATCATCATCGGTTCATCATCGTTTCGCGGCAGCCGCCGCCGCCCCCAACCCAACTCCTCCTCCAGGCTGGGGCAATCCGAGTCGCAGTACCTCAGCTCTACGACTCGGAGCAAATGGTCGAGTTCGTGCAAGAGCTTTATCGGCAACCAAGGTTGCGGATTATCGTAAGCATTCTTCATTCACCACGTTTGCTCTTCGCCACAGAGTCGAAGCAGCAGTGAACATACATTCAAACCATCGTGCCCGATCGGTCATGCAAAGGGAGTAACATCGGTTATTTTTTCGTCTCTTCCATCTTCTTCGCCATTCGCTGTGTTACCACTTCACATATTCAAGCTTAGGGCACTCACTCTTGATAATCTTTTTGCACGATTCATAGGAGCATTCTTTGGATGCGATGCAGTTCGGTAGCGATCACCTAATAGTATATTCTTTATAAAGAATAGGCTGCCGCTCATTCTTCATGAGGAATATTTTGTTGGTTGGTTGGAAGAATGCTTAGGTAGCTTAGCTGGAAAGATGGTGACATCGAAGATTTTTTGTGCCCATCTGCATATGGGGTGGCTATGTGGCATTACAGATATCAAATAATCATATTTTTATTGTAAATATAAGGTACATGTACCAGTTCTTCCCGTACATTCCTATTATGGTGTGTTTTCATATAGTCTATGGGAATACCATACCAACACGCGGTAATCTGGTTTTTAGCCATAACTAGCACATCTACTATACAGTGGAGTGGGACAGGGTTGCGGCTTATCATTTTTGACTCAGGCATATTCATTTGCCAATATCTCCTTTCAAAGGGTCGATTTCAAAATATGATGTATGATGAACTTATGGTGCTTGAGTAGACCTACAACTTTGTCTAACAGTACATTGCTCTAACTCCTATATCTTCGACATGAGAGCGTATATTCACAGTGGAGCGATTCCACGAACAAGTGGGAAATTTTTCCAGTTTTTATTTTTTGTATTTTTTGATTTGCATGAAACCTTGCTTACAAGTTTTTGGGGAAGAAAAACGCCGTTTTGCATACTTGGTTCGCCATTTTTAATCTAGCCTTCATAAGTAAGGGCCTAAGAAAAATGCACATGATATCTTCAAAAAATTGTATCTCGGAAACGGTTACTTCGATTGGTTTGGTGTCTTCGGCGAAGTTTTAGACAATTGTTGGTGCTATATGGAGAAAATATGCACGGTAAAAAAAGTTTGGTTTTTGTGTTTTGAACTAAAATATAGATTTTCCCTTAAAAGTTACATGTCAATAATTTTTGACGTAGACTACGTCTTACGGCAAGGGTAGGGTGTCAAATGAAAATCAAAAATTTTGCGACCGTCACGAAAAACCGTACGTTTTGTACGCGAATAACTCAACAAATCCACGATAGATTTACATGATTTCTTCTTCAATCGGTCGGAAATTTTACCGCGCTCCAGTTCAATTGTCAAACATTATTCTCAAACAATAGTTAACTATTGAAAATAACGCAAATATAAGGTGATGTCTTATAATGTCATTTTGCAGAGTAAATTTACCAAATTTCCTAGGACAGATTTCAAATCGAAGCAAGGAACGTCTTGCATCATCTTCTTCTTCTTTTTATTAGAGAGAGACTTTAACCAATCATGTCATTCGTCTCTCCATGTACGTCTCGCATGCAGCTGAGAACGGTGGAAAACGAACACTTTGGGAAATTTATCCTCAGTCGTTTGGCAGCATTAAAGCTGTGCGGAGCTGGTCGCTGATAGCCGGTCGCTGGTAGTTGGTCGTTGGTCGCAGGCAGCTGCTTCATTCGTCCGGCAGCGGAGCTGGTCGCAGAGGCAGCTGGTGGTAGCGTAGCAGATGGTGGTCGCGTAGCAGCTGGTGGTGATATGTACCAAGGCTCTCCCAAACAGCTATCGTCGCGATGAGGTAAAATGGCGGATATGGGCCATCTTACCTCATCGTGGCAATTGTTTCGCCGCGACTTCGATAACGCTGCTGTTTGGGGGAAAACGTCCTTAGGGGCGCAGTAGGTGGAAATAATCTGTCCTTTTGAGGACAATGAATAAAAAAATAAAAGAGTTGTTTATTAAAGAACTAATCTTAAATTTAGTTTGGTGCTCGATGGAGGGCGAGGCGTCGGTAAAAATTTTATTTACCCAGCTGGTTAGCGCAATCCATAAATTGATAATCTGTCCGCTACTGTTTGAGAGCCTCATTGGAAGGCAAGCAGGACAATTCTCCGACGGTGAAAAATTTTTCCTAGCTGGTTGGCGCAACCCACGATGAATCAATAAATTAATTCAATTTCTAATTCAAGAGAGTTAAGAGTTTATCTTACATTTCGGTCGATTGACAGTCATATTGGATTTTGCCAAATCGTTACTAGGCAACAGTGTACTATGCAGTGGATCCATAAAATCAGTGAAAAAAAATCAAAGCCTGCCGGTTGCTTTGATTTATTTTCACCGAAAAATCCTACCAGATACAAATCCATCTTTGCTATTTTCAATTTAACCTTCTCAGCTTGAGAGTTTGTTTGATTGGGATTTTCGTTTCAAATTGTCGATTGGCAGTGGTATTCGCAAAACTTGTTTTCCCTTCGTCGCATACCTTAAACCACACAAATTCCCTATCACGGACACCATTTTAGATGTCGAACATGATATTCCCAACCAACATTCTCTGTAAATTCCAATTAGTAGTGAGTTATAAACAGTTGTTCTGTTGTGTTAACGATTCGCGTTGGATAGAGTCCTACCTCTTGGAAGAAAAACGTATTGAGAAACATAGTGAAAGTGAGAATGCCTAACCTATTTGATCCAGAACGCTTGCGCAGATTCAGGAAGCGCATAAAGAGCGAACATACGGGAAATCCTCCGAAACGACCATGCACCGATGCCGAGCGAGCTCGTAGTTATCGGGCGAAATTGAAAGCAGCAAGAGGTAATGCGTTGCCAACAACTAGCTGGGACGCTGGAAAAGGTCCTTCAACTCGAGGTAGGAAATTGATATTTATTAAATTCAAATCAATTTGACAAAGTGCATGTCATCATAGCAATTGAATATCTCTCTATGTTATCGCTCCCTGTCTTAATAAATTTCAACATAGTATTTATTGTATTCTGGTGATGACATGCGCAGCATGCTTTTACTGCATATGAACCTACACATGATATCGATACAACTAATGCGCTGAACATGATTTAATGCGTGATTATTTTATCAGGTGTTTTTTTTATATTTATAAGAATTTATCATACATTAATCAACCTTTTCTCCCATACTCATTGCAAAGAATAATGATACTTTATAAAACTCACTCTCTTCCTTCTGCGAGATCTAATATATTTATATATATTTCGATTTCCTTAACGTTTTAGCCATAATGGATTCACTAATTTACCTGATATTCACATAGAAACATGAATAATAATTTCACAAGAAAACCATAGACCATATTTTAGGTACGCATTTAACCTTATATTCCCAACTATGGTCTAATGTTGTCATCACATAGTAAAATGAAGAATATAAAAGTTTTCAATGGAAAAGTAAGAGTGAGCGTACCAACACCTATATAACTATATAAATATAGTGGGTATTTTAATGTTTTGAAATGTAATGGCCGATTGATCACATGAGAAAGTCATTTAGATGTTATAAAGTAGCTTTATATTTCGTCTAGTATACCGAATATAGCCGAATGCCCGGAGCGATAATATAAATAAATAACCGGAGCGATGAAATAAACAAACTTTACTGAAATTCGTCCGAACAAGAATCCTTAATGATATCCATATCCATCGAAAGTTTTCGACTCAATAATGTTAGTTGGTGACTTTTCATGGTCCAGTACAGCAAACGCCTTGTTAAGCATGTCTTAGCAAAGGTATATACAGTTGAATATCGTTTCTAGCTAAATTATTGTATGAGTTATAGTTAAAATTGTTATCGTGCGCTACATAATCAACTGAGTCAAGGGACATGTACTCTAAATACTTGTTTATAACCTTATAACAACTGCAAGATAATTTTTGTTATTTTCTGTTTGATAAAACTTCCTGAACTTTGAACATTTTTAGAGACGCTTACACATCTGAAAATGTTGCAATTGATGAAAGTGTTTTCATAGCAATCACTAAACCTGTCGGATATGTTCTGATAACGAATTTTATCGTAATTTGAATTCTAGAGTATTTCAATGTTTATTATTACCCTTGAAATCCAGAATTGCTGAAATTGCATAAATTGCAAATTTTTGATTCTTTGAAGTTGAATTATGCAAAGGCATACTACAACTCAGATTGTATACAAATGATCCGAATGGTATGGTATTTAAATGGTGAATGTTGAAAAGGAGACAAGGCATTAGTCAAAATAAATGTTTGTATGTACGTATTATAGAATTTCCTCCGCTGTCTGTCGTTACTGAAATACCCCAAACGATGCAAAACATTGTTGATTGTTCCGGCGATGGTAAGAATTCCGAGATGCAGGCCATTCAGGCACAGTATGACATACGAATAAACATTTAATAATGTTAAGCGATTATGATTATAAGAATGAGCAAAACTATCATTAATTTAATAATTTTATATTCCCTAACAGATCCTCAACTATCTTCTAGGCCTTAAAGATAGTCCATCGTAAAACGTGCAACCGTGACCGTATCATCATTTAAACCAAAAGGCCCTTTTCAGGGCCACCAAAGAATTATAAAGAGTGTACAACAGAATTTTCCCACATACTGACTTCATAAAACCAAACGGCCCTTTTCAGGGCCACCAAATAATATCTCAAGAGCGTACAATAGAATTTTCTTACATACTGACTTCAAAACGCTGGTCAAATGTCCCATAAGAGCCGCACCCGTCATATTGTGAGTTAAACTGCGTCTATCAGTAAGGGTAAGCGACCGGCACTAATAATTGAAACCTTTTTAACGCTTATAATAGCCACACAGAATTTCCCTGACATTACAATGCATCACTTGGTTTAACGTAGTCTACGTCAACCGGTCGTGTCTTGTACACAACCCCACTGATTTTTTAATTATTCTTATGTTATAGCTGACTAAAAATGCTATCTAGTGCACAGTAGGTTGTACTGGAGAAAAATAGGTTACAATGAAAAAAAAATTTAAAAAAATTACAATTTTCAAAAAAGCTATTAAAAAAAGTCAAAAAAGTTTGTCACCCTAATTTTATGAAAGTACATTAAATTTGCAAGACTTCGATAACATTTTTCTAAGATGCACCGTTTAGAAGATATTACTGATTTAATATTGATTTTTTTGATTACTTAATAAGTTTTGGCCCTTTTCGGATGTACTCCGTGTTTTGACAGTTTCAAAAGCATTTTTTTCGGAAATTTCACTATCAGGAACAATTATTTCTTCAAGTGATTTTTGGTGCGTTGTGCTGAAAACGTGCTAACAAGTATTAGATACAGGTAATTAGATACCAGTTAGCTGTACTACGTACAGTTGGTGATTGTAAACATGGTTTTTTTTGGAACTAGTCCACCATGGCCACGCTGGCCATAACGAGGCTAGCTCCGTCGATGACCGTTTCTTAATAATAAATAAAAAGAACGCAGTCTTAGTCACCTTCCATCAAACTAGACGGCTGCCGACTGATACCTCAATCAACAACCGCCGCACTCTTTATTCATTCCAGGTATATATACCTACGCCAGCAAATCTACCTCGCTCCAACTCTCCAAACTCGTACCTGAAGGTTCGACGATACCTGAGCGTTCAACTCTACCTATCTTCCAACAGTCTTTACCCAGCATTCTATGATTTCTACCCGTGAGCTGTATAATAATGTCTAACTCGGTTCTGAATTCATCCAGTATCTACCAAACAGTAAATGCAGAAAGGTTGCTAGTAGCATAGTGATTATAGTAATTTCAGCTCATAATCCTGTGTTTTTGAACGAGATCCAGTGTTGTTTGATAACATAATAATTGTAAAGGAAAGTGTAACACGTTTTGGTGCAAAGGTAAGTTTTAAATACACATTTTGATTATATGTTTTGTGATATTTTCGTACAAAACTAACAATTGGAAAATATTTTCTATGTTACAGATTACAAAATGAGTAAAATAAGATGTATTCGCCCATTCAAAGACATTCAGTGTTCGAAAGAGCTGCGATATCTCACGGATGGTATCATCCAAAAACTAAAATCAATTGGATTTTCCAAGGTATCCACACTGAACACCAAGGATTTTCGTATTTGTTCGTCTTGCCGTCTACATATTGATTCAAGAGCTCACCTCACCCAAAACGAAGAACAAAGCGTAGCCGGCGGCTCAAGGATGCCAACTGTTCAGACCATACCTGATGTACCTGATTCGCAAAGCTATGAAAGTTTGGTCACGATACCATCAGCGTCAACGCTAAGCACAATTCAATCAAATGAAGACTTCACGATGCCTGTAGACGTCGAAATATTCAACCGACGAATAGCAGCTATTCGTGTTTCGCCTATAGATTTAGGTAAGGTTAAAAATGTTCACTATCCTGAGGGCGCTGAAATCGTCGAAGGTGTACGAAGAAATCTTTTTAAATTAGACGCTAAAACAGAAAAAGCGAACGAGTTTGATGAAGTCATAGAAAATATGAAAATTAAATTTTTAAATTCAGCCACAAGGCAAGAAAAACTATCAATTTTATCATTGTTACCAAAATCATGGTCAGTACAAAAAATTGTAGACGAATTTAAAACCAGTAGAAATGTGGTTTCAGATGCAAGAAAGGAAAGAGATAATGTATTTGATTCCTCTCAAGATTCAAGCTCTGGAAAAGACTGCAAGAGAGTCTTTTAATTGGGCAAACAAACGAAAAGAAGAAGAACTTACAAAGTTGTCATTTTGTTATTCTACTACAGAAGAATACGAAAATATGTCTTTGCAGCTAAATAATCAATATAATAATGCAAAAACAATTCAAGGAACTCAAAAATTCCACTCATTTCTTCCTCTATCAGAAAATACAGTAAAGGCAAAGCTTTATTCAAGCTGTCCTGACAATGATGCCAAAATATTCGATATTGTTAAGGAAGTTGTGTAAACAATAATTTTATAAAAATACATGAATAAAAATAAACTGATGATATCCAAAACGGCGTTTTTCTTCCCCAAAAACTTGTATGCAAGGTTTCATGCAAATCAAAAAATATGAAAATTACTCGTTGCTGAAATGATATGGAACCGCTCGGTGATCCTCGCGTGATCTTCACCGCGAATATCATCGCGAAGATCACTGCAAATATACGCTCTTATTCCTCAGATATAAGAGATATAGCTATGTACTGTTAGACAAAGTTGTAGGTCTACTGAAGCACCATAATTTCATCATATTTTGAAATTGAGCTTCTGAGAAGAGCTATCGGCAAATGAATATGGATAAGTCATAAATGATAAGCCGCAACCTTGGAGTGGGATATTACGGTTTTTTACAGCTTTTTTGGGCGGATGTACCTAATCATCGCTTTTTACGCGGTACGTTTCAAATCGATTTCGATTTCTAACGAATCGCAAAACAACACAAATTTAAACAGCATGTGGTAGAGGAATGTTTGCTCTATCATATGGTATTGTTGGATTGCGTGGTAGTCTTGTGGTTTGTGCGTGATCAACGATTATAGCCATTGTTTACAGGAACAGATCATAAAGTACTCGAGAAGAAATCAATTTTTCAATACCATGGTTTGGTCGGTTTTTGCTGGTCGGTTTTTCGGTTTTATGTGGGTTTTACGCAGGTCGCAGGAGTCGCGTATAAAGCAACCCAGTGAATTATATGTATGTGCAGCAATCCCATTAAAAAGATTTACTGAATCTTAGAATTTGTCAACAGTTGGGAAGCTTGTTGTCTAACAAAAAATAATAACCATGTATTTTTTTATTATGGTATTAGAGTGATCATTTTCGTGGTAGGGTGGCCTGAGCAACTTTTTTTTAAATAACTTTAAAAATTATTACTCTGGAACTACTGTACCAATTATTGAATATCTAAAGGGAAGCTATTTTGATCTAGTTTTTAGGAAAAATGTAAACATAATCAAAAACAACAGAAGTCTGCTAATTAGGGATTTTCTAGTTGGAGCGCTTTTTAGTCGGTGGTCCGGTAATTTAGTTGCGACCCAATGAAAAAGCAGTCATGCTTCAAAAGTTGATGTCAAAACTATGATGACGTTTCGATGTCATTTTTGTCGAGGGATCTTTCAATGGTTGTTGCAAGCTAACTATTTCTTTATCTTCTAACACTTCGCTGTCATTGTGACGATCTTACCAATGGTAAGTACCTAGTAAGTGGACCTCAAGCCAAAGCTGGATTTGCTCGTCAGTTGTGTTTGTTCCAGTTATGACGTAAATCGATATTGCAAGAGATTTTCCATCTGCAAAATGAGACTCCGCCCGCTCAGACATGCTTCATTTGTAACATGAAAACTTATCGAACAACTTCTGTTCTGTTTCTGTTTCTTGATTATCGAGATATTCAGCGTCGGGCTGGTTCATCTCCCGTCGTAGACACTCAAACACCACTTTTGGGCATTTTTGTAACTTCTCCGGGGGTGAGATTCGAACTCGTGACTTTGGCGTGAGAGTTATGGATGTTAACCAATACGCCGGGGTCGCCCCCGAACAACTTCTTCCAAGAGATATCAAAGGTTTCAAGGCCATGCTTTAGCAATCCAATCAATAATCTGCCGGCAGGGTAATAAAACATCAATAAAATGGAAAAAATAGCAATAAGAATATGTGACTTTTGTCACATGTTCACCGCTAGAACTTATTATTATGACGGAAAACTATCAGATTATTATTGCGTCTATACTAATTTCCATTGCTTTTTTTGAAAGTTTTACCGGTCACTTTTGAATTATTGAAAGTGAATTATCAATTTTTTATTGCTGTTTTGAGTTTTTCAAGTGCGAATTGTTATTTTTTCGTTGGCACCGTGTTTAATAATTTAGTGGCGATTTTGTGAATTTTCAATGCTAAAAATGTTCATTAATTAGTGCCAGTATATATTTTAGTCATAATCTGTCGTAACAATACATTTTTCATTCGTTGTTTAAGAGACAAATCCTCGTCCTCCAAAATCAGCTTCAGCATCAGTTTTCGTTTGTATCTAGTTTTGATTGCATTGATCACCAACTGATCCATTGGTTGGCATTCTGCTGTTATGTTTGGCGCACTAAGCAGTTGCTGATACCCACAATTTAGCAAACAAATAAATGAAAACAAAAACAAATAAGTCAAGCGCCCCTCGCTCAACATTGACGTTTGTCGATGCCCCCCAATTGGCGAAAGCCGTTCGCTAATTGGGTTGCAATAATCCTCCAATTAACGAACGGCTACTGAATGATTCCACGCCAAATCGGTCGGTCACCAAACTCAACTATCTTCGATTTTGATGAAACTTGGTACACGTCTTCGGTATGTTGAAAAAAAAAAATCCACTGGTGTTAAGATTATTTGGATTCAAGAGTAACTTTTGAGATGGGTGTATGTTTTTTTTCCAACATTTTACTTGAAAAATCGTAGTTCAAAAACCATTACATTTAGAGAAAAACTTTATATGAGGGAGTTGTAGAAAACTAAAAAGGCTTTGTAAAAAAAATATACGCTGAAAAAAAAAATTTTTTTTCATAAAGAAAAATCGAAAATAAATACTAAAAATCAAATATAAAAAAAAACATATTTTTAATATTTTTCAAATTTGTTTCGTGGAAATTTGAGAAAAAAAGACACGTTTTGAAAAAAACTTTAGGATGGACGCTCTTATAATAAAAAAGTTTTCCGAAGAGCAAACTTTGGTGCATATTTCAAATTTTGGTTATTCATTATTATAAATGAAAATTAATTATACAATATGATTTTGGAGATCATTAAAAACAATAATGATTATAATGATAAATCACCTGAACGCAACCGTTTTCGAGATTTTTCGGATTTTATTTCAATAGAATGAAAAAACCTCAGAAAATTCGCTCTTTTCTTAAGTTAATCGAGATTTCCACCAGAAATGATAAATTTTCCAAGATCTTCATATTATAACGTTCACATTACTCTAATGCCCTCTTTTCTTTTGATATCAGGATGATAAGAAGACTCATTTGAAAAGAACAAGATAAATAGCACTATTGTTTTAATATTGCAATCAATATATTTATAATTGTTTTATGGCTGTATCGGTCGGGCCGCTCAGAGAATGAAGGGAGCGAATTTGCTAAAGCGATGAAAGTAACAGCGAGATAGATGTCGCAGGGGCGACAAGTGTGAAATGGACAGATGATGAAATTATGCGGAGGGTCATATAGAAGAAGCATATTAATCGAACTGCTGACTATTTTGCCAAGCTCCAACGATGTTAGAGGTCGGGTGTAGTGTGTGAAAACTACACTCCGAACAGTTCGGTGATGTAGCGATGAAAGTAACACATATTGTTTAAGGTAGGTAGACAAATAGCAGCTATAACGTATGTCAGGTATATCTTCTCATAAAAAACAGCTAATGTACGCTGCCTGTAAACTACCAGAGATGTTTTATACCTGCATTTCCAAAGGTACCACAGCCAATATATATGCTCATACATAGTCGCATTCATCAGTAAAATCTATCTGAGTGAACTGAAAATGGAGTTTAACATGAAGAAGTGTTGTATGCCGTTTCCCACTAAACGGTGCTCAAAAAACCTTCGTAAATTAACCGAACAAAATGTCAAAAAACTCAAGTTTATGGGCAAAACACATTTGGACACTTCTTTGATGATTTGTGATAATTGTCGTTTGCATTTAAATAGAACGGAACAATCCCATGCTGCAATTTCGGAGCCTAGTGAGAAACCATCAATTACTAACATTATGGATCCACAACCATCTACATCAGGGCAAGTAGACTTGTATGGTCTCGAGGAAACGCCATCGGCAATATCATTAATGTCAGTGCCATCTGATAGCAGTGTGCAAGATTATTCAAGGCGCCATAATATTGAGCTATTTAACAAGGGCGTAGCTGGAATCAACGTTTCGCCAATATCGGCTAAAAAGTTCCTGAACGTAAATTATGCCCGCAAAAGTTCAAAGATGTTTCAAACGGCATTCGGACACACATATTTGGGGATCAAGCGGAGGAGGATGACCTGGAACAATTGAAAGTGAAAGCAGCCGAATATGACGAAATAATCGCGCAGCTAAAGGACCGGTATGCTGATCCAGAAACTTCGAGGGACGATCAAGTAAGGATACTTTCGGTTTTACCACAATCTTGGACAAATCAAAGAGTAATGGCAGAATTTGGAATAACAAACCAGTACATCGTATCACAAGCTAAATTCCTTGCAAAGCACGAAGGTGTTTTAGCTGCCCCTAACGAAAAGCTGGGACACGGTCTGAACCCGGAAATAAAAAACCAAATTTTGCAATTTTACGACAGTGATGAGATTACACGAGGAACCCCTGGTATGAACGACTACGTTTCAGTGAGGAGTGAAGGTAAGAGGGTTCATATTCAAAAGCGCCTTTTAGTTTGTTCATTAAGAGAAGCTTTCATTAAATTTCAAGAGATGCATCAAAATGCTGTTGGGTTTAGCTCTTTTGCAGCACTAAGACCAAAGCATTGCAAATTACTTGACAGCACAGGTTCTCATAACATTTGTGTTTGCACCATTCATGAGAACATTAACTTGATGCTTCATGGTCTTAGAAAATATTCATTCGAGAATGATTATAAATTGTGTTTTGAAGAAATATTATGTAGCTCATCAACTAGAACTAAAAAATGTTACCTCCGTGAATGCGAACGATGTCCAGGCTTTTCAGATTTTGAGAGTAGTTTAACAGACAAATTAGAAAAACGTGGTTTAGTTGAAATATCTTTTGAGCAATGGATTTCAACTGATAGATGTAGTTTAGAGACACTTGTTAAACCAATTGATGAATTTATTGCTTATTTTTGTGAAAAGTTGGAACAATTGGTATCCCACGATTTTGTCAAATCTCAGCAGTCTAGTTTCTTGAGAGATTGTAAAAGTTGTCTTAAAGACGGCGAAGTAATAATAATTTGTGATTTTTCTGAAAATTATTCATTTGTTTTTCAAGATGCTGTTCAAAGTAGTTATTGGAGTAATGAGCAAGCCACTATTCACCCTTTTGTCATTTATTACACGGAATCTGGAATACTTAAAAATATCAGTTTCATTGTTATCTCAGAAGTGTTGAAACATGATACGATTGCGGTGCAGGTGTTTATTTCAAAACTAATAAGCTTTTTGCAAACAAAAATTAAAGTAAAGAAAGCTACGTTTATGTCTGACGGGGCAGCATCCCAATATAAAAATAGGAAGAACTTTGCAAGCCTTTGTAAGTTTAAAAAGAAATACAATATTGATGCTGAATGGCATTTTTTCGCAACATCCCACGGTAAGGGACCTTGCGATGCAATTGGTGGTACATTAAAACGAATGGCAAGATATGCAAGCCTTGCTGTACAACATGAACACCCTATAAAAAGTGCATTAGAGTTATTCGAATGGGCGAACCAAAAAAGTGATGATTGTTTAACAAAAATGTCGTTTTGTTATGTATCACATGAAGAGTATGAACAGGGGGTAGCAGAATGGAATGAAATTTACCGACAGACTAAAACGATTGCAGGTACACAAAAGTACCACTCATTCGTTCCAATTTCAGAAAACGAAGCTTTTGTGAAACTGTTTTCGAATGACGAAGAAGGCAGGATTCATAATATATATAAAAGCAATCAATAGTTTATATAATGTTTATGTAATATTATCAATGACCGAGACTAATAAATGGTATATATAAATATAAATCCAACCATAATTCATTATTTTTGTCTTATAACTTTAAGTGAAGCTTTTTCAATCGACGAGCTGTTAAGGATAAGTAAGAGGCACATACATGTGTTTTAAAAAGGCTAAAAACACAAGAGAAACAATCGTTAGCTATTGTTGTTTTAATATCACGAGTAATTTATGAAAAGGGCGTATTTTTTGAGGTTTTGAAATTTTATTGAAAGAAAATCAGAAATATCTTGAAAACGGTTGCGTTTACGTGGTTTATCATTATCATCATTATTGTTTGTAATGATCTCCAAAACCATATTGTAACATCAAAATTTATTTATAAGAATGAATATCCAAAATTTGAAATATACACCAAAGTTCGCTATTTGAAAAACTTTTTTATTATAAGAGCGTCCATCCTAGAGTTTTTTTTAAAACGTGTCTTTTTTCCTTAAATTTCCATACAACAATTTAAAAAAATATTAAAAATAAGTTTTTTTAGATATTTTATTTTTAGTAATTATTTTTGATTTTTCTTGATGAAAAAATTTTTTTTTTCTGTGTATATTTTTTTAAGAAAGGCTTTTTAGTTCCCTACAATTCCCTTATATAAAGTTTTTCTCTAAATGTAATGGTTTTTGAACTACGATTTTTCAAGTAAAATGTTGGAAAAAACACATACGCCCATCTCAAAAGTTACTCTTGAACCCAAATTATCTTAACACCAGTGGAATTTTTTTTTTCCAACGTACCGAACTCATGTGCCAAGTTTCATCCAAATCAATGATGATCGGGTATGATTTTTGGGATTTCCGGCACATTCTGGATGGAATCCCTCTACTGTATTGTGATTGTGTGTCGAAAAAAATACTGTTAGATTTTCACGGTTTTCATGGTTTGTAGACAGGGGACGCTATCTGATTTTGTATATTTTCTTGAAAGATTAGAGCTCTTTACATAACAGACCATAAAAACAGCGATGTATCGTCCGTTATTTAAAAAAAATCAGGTTCTGGATTTTTCCATACGAATATATTACCATGTGCACAGTGATCGAAAAAGCCTTTTTTCACGGCGAAATTAATAACTCCTAGGGATTACGTTTCAAAGGAGGGTGCGACCGACCTCTGGTCCTCACAAGTTCCTACCTCACGCCTCCACGAGTCATATGATCACAAAAGACTGCCAGTTGAAACATGGAGACGCTGGTTGGCGTAGCCTGGGCAATGTTTTCAATCTGACAGTGAGGGGGTGCGACCGGTAAATCATATCATAATTTTCCATTATCATATCCTTCAGGTTTACCAGGTCATCAGGTATTATAAAATAATTTAACATTTGAAATTATTTTTTTTTTCATGGCAGTCATACATTATTTGTCTACAATTGCAACAAAACAGCAGTCGGCACAGATGTAATTTTCAGTTCATATTATAATACCTATCCCTTGACTATATATTATCATAAAGGACATTGTTTATTCATAACCATTATCAATCTTCTTTATCACCATCATTATCATTTTTATAATTACTGGTGTTTTCGGGATTTATATTTTAACATATTTAAAAAAAAAAAATTTCCCCTAATAGGTTATATATACTTTTAATTATTATGTCTTATATGTCCAATTATCATTATGATTTAGAAGTAGCTAGTATTTATCTGTAGTATAACAAATCTTATTTCAGTTCAGTCTCAATTCAGCATAAATACGAGTAAAATAAGATAGAAATGAAACAAGGTAACGATAAAAAACCAATCAGACTTTAATTAACTCTGCACCCAATACATCAACCACCTTCGGAAACAGGGATTCATTTGCTTTCAGCAACATAAGAGCCTTATTAGTTTTGCTACTACTTGGCTGTCTATCCCAACTATCACTACGAAAACTACGGTTATCTTATCCCCATCCCAAACGCCCAGCCACGAAATGAAATCCATTTTTCCATGCCAACCAGCGGTCTTTAACCGCACCACTAGCTTCCGTTGCTTTCTAAATCACACCACTAAGCTGCTGTTTCAAACGTTACTGTTCTTCATTGTGACGAACAACTTTTCTGGTTCGCGTAGAAGAACAAACTAAACGCGTTAGATCTTCTTCTTCATGAAGATCAACGCATGTGAAGAAGAGTGACAAGACCGAAGAACACGATGTGAGTGAGTCAGAGCCGAAGAGCATGAAGAACGAAGCTTCCTGTTTTGCTTTGCCACTCACATTCTTCTCAACCGGGTTACTCACCGCAGTATAATTTTACGTTGGTATGCTCTTCATTAGTGAGGAATGGTTGTATATCGATGCTGCGAAGATCTTCGCACACGATGAGTGAATAAGAGGAAAACGATGCGAATATTAGCAAGCCTGTCGCCAACTACGTTCCTGCCGCTCAAAGGAGGAACAGCTCAAAGCCGCCACATCCGTGACGATGACGTTCATTTTCAAATATGGACCATAATCGCACCATCAACATCGTAAATTGGTATGCTTGCTCTATCCGGAACAAAACAATCGAGTTCGGTGACTTCCTTAACAGGAAGGTCATCGACATTGCCATCGTCACCGAGACATATCTCAAGCCCGAACTCACCGTTATTATCCCAGGATACCGGATTGTGCGACTGGATCGTAGCGGCTCTACTGGAAGAGGAGTTGCGATTGCCCTGCGCTACAACATCAACTGCCATCTGCTTCCGAGCTTTCAGCTGCAGTCCATCGGAGTCGAGGTCGAAACTGCTGTCGGCCCAATCACCATCATCGCGGCCTATTGTCCCAAGCAAGCCAGTACCATCAACGGAACAAAAACGGCCCTACAAAACGACATCCGTAAGCTAACTCGGAGGTAGGGGCAGTTTATCATCGCCGGCGACCTAAATGCGAAACATGAAGCCTGGGGGAACACCCGGCGGAATCGGAACGGAATAATTCTTCAGGAAGACCTAGAAGAGGGACATTACACCGTCCTGGGCCAGGATACTCCCACCCGGTTGAGCAGATCCGGGGCCCATTCGACAATCGACATCTTCCTCACCAACATGGGGAACAACATCGCCCAGCCGATCGTACACCAGGAGCTCAGCTCGGACCACTATCCGGTGGTGGCCGAAGTTGGCTCCTCGGTCAACCGGCATCGAATCACCAGACGGAACAACCATCGCGCCAGTTGGGAAAGGTTCCAACAACACGTTGACGACAACATCGATTTCAACATTCGACATGCACCTTGATTCGGTTGATGACATCGAACGGCAGCTGCAGAGCATCGAGCAAGCGATCTCCCAGGCCCGGGAGCAACATGTACCGGTAATTGATCAGGTGAGTGACTCTGTTCCCATTGATAGACCCACTAAAGAACTTATTCAATTGCGCAACGCCATTCAAAGGCAATACCAGCGAACTGGTTTGCCAACGCTCAAACGTCACTGCAATCGAGTGACAAAAATTATTAAGGCCAGAATGGTGGACCTTAAGAATAACAATTTTGCCGACAAGATCCGCTCTCTCCCAGATTGTGCAAAGCCGTTCTGGAAGTTGACCAAAATTTGAAAAACTAAGCCAAGGCCCATTCCACCGTTGATCCCATTAGACAGAAATGGCTCTAAGGATCGATTGATAAATCCTGCTGAAAAGGCTGCTGAGATAAGTCAACACTTCGTGAGCTCTTATAATCTCGGACAAAACATCGTCAGTCCACACGAAGCTGCCGTTAGAACGCTTATTACTAACATCCATCTAAGCCCCAATGACTTCACAGAGGAGTTGGAGATCTTAGCTGACGAATTGTTGACTTATATCAAAAACTCAAGGAACATGAAGGCCCCAGGTTTCGAAAACATCTTGAACTTGGAGTTCAAGCAACTGAGCCCCCAGTTCTATAACCATCTGGCGATGGTTTTCAATCATTGCCTCCGACTTGGCTACTTCCCCACGTGTTGGAAGTCAGCCAAAGTCATCCCCATCCAGAAACCTGGGAAAGATCATTCATGTTCCAAGAGCTATAGGCCCATCAGCCTTCTCTCAGGATTATCCAAGCTATTTGAGAAAGCGATCTACCGTCGGCTTCTTTCATCCGCCGACCAGCTGAACATCTTGCTCGACGAACAATTTGACTTCCGACGTGGTCGGTCGACAATTCACCAACTTACCCGAGTCATTAACATCCTCAGACGGAACAAGTCTGTTTCGAAATCATCTGCCATGGCACTTCTCGACAAGCTGCATCAATACAATCTTCCCAAGCTGCATAAATACAATCTTCCCATCTTTCTGGTGAAGATAATCAAAAAATATCTGACGGACAGAACATTCTGTGTCTCGCTGCAAGGTGCAGTTTCCGATGCACTGGAGATTTCCGCTCAGGAGGTCCACTTCTATTCAACTTGTCCACCTCGGATATACCCACGCTCACTGAAAATGGATCTCTGTCGTTGTTTGCCGATGATACCGCAGTCGTCCACAATGGTAGGGTAATAAGAGCGCTTACAGCGAAACTGCAGCAAAGCCTGAATGTTTTGTCTGAATACTTCACCGATTGGAAGATCTGTATCAATGCGGCAAAGACCCAGGTCATCTTATTTTCACACTCCAACTCTCCCAAACTTGTTCCGCCTGAGGATTGTAATATAAGCCTAAACAACACAACGGTGGAATGGGCCAAATCAGCTGTCTATCTTGGCATTACAATAGACAGCAAGCTTATCTTCAGGAAACAGGTTGACAAAACTGTCACAAAGTGTAACGTTCTGTTGAAGCTTCTGTACCCATTGATAAACAGAAGGTCTACATTATCCCTGAAAAATAAGCTGGCTGTCTACAAGCAAATCATACTTCCAGTTGTTGCGCAGAGAGTTGCGCAAAAACACATCACCTGAAGCTTCAGCGTGTTCAAAATAAGTTCCTCAGGATGATCCTGCACACCCCTCCGAGGACAAGAACATCTGAGGTCGACCGTCTGGCCGAGATAAAAATGGTCGACGATCGCTTGAGTCTATCAATCGGTACAGGGCACGCTGCCTGACATTGGATCACCAGATCATTCAGAAGCTGGTTCCCCTCGACTAGGATTTTCAAATTGTAACAAAAATCCCAATCAAACAAACTCTCACGCTCAGAATATTAAATTGAAAGTAGCAAAGATGGATTTGTATCTGGTAGGATTTTTCGGTGAAAATAAATCAATGCACCGGCAGGCTTTGATTTATTTTCACTGATTTTATGGATCCGCTGCATAGCACACTGTTGCCTAGTAACGACTTGGCAAAATCCAATATGACTGCCAATCGACCGAAATGTAAGATAAACTCTTATTCAAACAACTCTCATATATTAGAAATTGAATTGATTTATTGATTCATCGCGGGTTGCGCCAACAAACTAGGAAAAAATGTTCACCGACGGAGAATTGTTCTGCTCGCCTTCCATGGAGGCTCTCCCGCAAACAGTAGCGTTTTTGCAGTCGTGACGAACAAAACGGCACTAGATGAAATGGCGCACAAACCGAACGAAATATTAATTTAATTCTTATATAAACAACTCTCTGAACTGGATTGGTTGTCCTCCAAAGGAGAGATTATTTATTAGTGGGTTGCGCCAACCAGCTGGGTAATTTTTTTACCGACGGCTCGCCCTCCATCGAGCACCGAACTAAATTTAAGATTAGTTCTTTAATAAACAACTCTTCTATTTTCATTTATTGTCCCCAAAAGGACAGATTATTTCCACCTACTGCTGCTCGCCCCCAAGGATGCTTTCCCCCAAACAGCAGCGTTTTCAAAGTCGCGGCGAAACAATCGCCACGATGAGGTAAGATGGCGGCTTGCACAAACCGACGCGATTGTGCGCTCCCATAATCTTCTGTTCTGGGAGAGCCTTGGTACATATCACCACCAGCTGCTACGCGACCATCAGCTGCATCTACGACTAGCTCCGCTGCCGGACGAATGAAACAGATGCGACCAGCTGCCTGCGACCAGCTACCAGCGACCAGCTCCGCACAGCTTCAATGCTGCCAAACGAATGAAGCAAAATTATAGTAGTAAAATTGATCTTTATTTTCATTGTTTGTCTTATATACTTATTTAACAAATTAAGTGTTTCAGCCCATTGAGCTCTTTAGCTTTGTTTTATGTTTTGTGTGTTTTGGGTGTTAAGTGTGTTCAGTGTTTAATTATTTTTTTTCAGTTCAGCCTTTGGGGCATTGTTTGTTTTGAAATTTGATAACCTACCTAATCTACAACTAAAACTACAATTTGAAAATCCTAGGCGTGGGGAACCAGATTCCGGATGATCTGGTGATCCGATGTCAGGCAGCGATAAAGCGATAAAGCGATCGTCGAGCATTTTTATCTCGGCCAGACGGTGGACCTCAGATGTTCTTGTCCTCGGAGGGGTGTTCAGGATCATCCTGAGGAACTTATTTTGAACACGCTGAAGTTTCAGGTGATGTGTTTTAGCGCAACTCTCCCAGATTGGCATGCCGTACTCGATGACTGGAAGTATGGTTTGCTTGTAGACAGCAAGCTTGTTTTTCAGGGATAATGTAGAATGTCCTGTCCGTCAGATAATTTTTAATTATCTTCACCAGAAAGATGGGAAGATTGTATCGATGCAGCTTGTACACCAAGCCATCATGTCACACGTTATCAAAGGCCTTCTCGATTTCGAGAAGTGCCATGGCAGATGATTTCGAAACAGACTTGTTCCGTCTGAGGATGTTGATGACTCGATTAAGTTGGTGCACTGTTGAGCGACCACGTCGGAAGCCAAATTGTTCGTCGAGCAAGATGTTCAGCTCGTCGGCAGATGAGAGAAGCCAACGGTAGATCGCTTTCTCAAACAGCTTGGATAATCCTGAGAGAAGGCTGATGGGCCTATAGCTCTTGGAACATGAATGATCTTTCCCAGGTTTCTGGATGGGGATGACTTTGGCTAACTTCCAACACGTGGGGAAGAAGCCAAGTCGAAGGCAATGATTGAAAACCATCGCCAGATGGTTATAGAACTGGGGGCTCAGTTGCTTGAGCTCCAAGTTCAAGATGTTATCGAAACCTGGGGCCTTCATGTTTTTTGAGTTTTTGATATAAGTCAACAATTCATCAGCTGAGATCTCCAACTCCTCCGTGAAGTCGTTGGGGCTTAGATGGATGTTAGTAATAAGCGCGCTAACGGCAATTTCATGTGGACTGACGATGTTTTGTCCGAGATTATGGGAGCTGACGAAGTGTTGATTTATTTCAGCAGCCTTCTCTGCAGGAGTTATCAATCGATCCTTAGAGCCATTGCTGTCTAATGGGATCAACGGTGGAATGGGCCTTGGCTTGGTTATTAAAATTTTGGTCAACTTCCAGAATGGCTTAGCACAATCTGGGAGAAAGCGTTTCTTGTCGGAAAAGTTGTTGTTTCTGAGGCCCACCATTCTGGCCTTAATAATTTTTGTCATCCGATTGCAATGACTTTTTAAGGTAGGCAAACCAGTTCGCTGGTATTGCCTTCGGGTAGCGTTGTGCAATTGAATCAGTTCTTTAGTGAGTCTATCAATGGGTACAGAGTCACTCACTTGATCAATCACCGGTACATGTTGCTCCCGGGCCTGGGAGATCGCTCGCTCGATGCTCCGCAGCTGCCGTTCGATGTCATCAACCGAATCAAGGTTCGTGTCGAAATCGATGTTGTCGTCAACGTGTTGTCGGAACATCTCCCAACTGGCGCGATGGTTGTTCCGTCTGGTGATACGATGCCGGTTGACCGTGGAGCCAACTTCGGCCACCACCGGATAGTGGTCCGAGCTGAGCTCCTGGTGTACGATCGGCTGGGCGATGTTGTTCCCCATGTTGGTGAGGAAGATGTCGATTGTCGAATGGACCCCGGATCTGCTCAACCGGGTGGGAGTATCCTGGCCCAGGACGGTGTAATGTCCCTCTTGCATGTCTTCCTGTAGAATCATTCCGTTCCGATTCCGCCTTGTGTTCTCCCAGGTTTCGTGTTTCGCATTCATGTCGCAGGCGATGATGAACTGCCCCTACCTCCGAGTTAGCTTACGGATGTCGTTTCGTAGGGCCGTTTTTGTTCCGTTGTGGGTACTGGATTGCTTGGGACAATAGGCCGCGATGATGGTGATTGGGCCGACGGCAGTTTCGACTTCGACTCCGATGGCTTCGATTGACTGCAGCTGAAAGCTCGGAAGCAGATGGCAGTTGATGTTGTAGCGCAGGGCAATCGCAACTCCTCTTCCACTAGAGCCGCTACGATCCAGTCGAACAATCCGGTATCCTGGGATGAATATGCTGATTTCCGGTTTGAAGTGTGTCTCGGTGACGATGGTGATGTCGTTGGGCTTCCTGTTAAGGAAGTCACCGAGCTCTATAGTTTTGTTCCGGATGAAACAAGCATTCCAATTTAGGATGTTTATGGTGTGTTTACGGTCCATACTTAATTATGAACGTCATCGTCACGGATGTGGCGGCTTCGAGCTGTTCCTCCTTGGAGCGGCAGGAACGTAGTTGGCGATAGAGCTCTTGCACGAACTCGACCATTTGCTCCGCGTTGCATTGCTGTCCATCGACGGGTGGTTGCGTGAAGGTACTGCGACTCGCATTGCCCCACCCTGGAGGAGGAGTCGGGTTGGGGGCGGCGGCGGCTGCCGCGAAACTATGATGGACGGAAGCTAACGGGCGGTTTGCTTGACGGTGATTTAATGGGATCGGCCGTAGGTTTGGCACCTGATACCGAAGCGACGGGAAATTCTCCTCGTTCATCGGAGGTGGTGGACGGCGTTGAGCAGGCCGAGACTTTGTGGATGACTTCTTGCGGATTGCCAAAAATTCAGCATGTTTGGGGCAGGTACGATTGCTGCTCTCATGGTTTGCACCACAATTTGCACACTTCAGTACCGCACCTTCTTCCATCGGGGCAAAATCGTTGGTACTGTGGGCTCCAGCACACTTGCCACATCACGGCTTCATGTGGCAGTTGCAAGTTCCATGTCCGAACGCAAGGCAGTTGCCACATTGCGTCACGTCGTGCTGTCGCGGTCGATACCGGTCCCACTCGACGATGATGTCGAAAAGGGCCCGTGTTTTCATTAGTTCCGCCATCGTGACGGAACCCTTCTCAATGTGGACCAGATAGAGTTGGTCCCGGTAGTTTCCATGTTGCTGGCGCCTGATGGGAAACACCTTTTGAGGTTTCAGTGCCACTGCTTGCAGCTCGGCGAAGATTGATTCCGGTCTGGAAGGCCACGCAGAATCACTTTCATTAGCTTGCTTTCGAGAGCGTCGTGAGTGTAGAGCTCGTGTTTCTTCGCGACTAGGTGAGCGCCGACAGCACGGTAGTCAGCCTCCGTCAAGCACATCACCTTATATTTGCGTTATTTTCAATAGTTTACTATTGTTTGAGAATAATATTTGACAATTGAATTGGAGCGCGGTAAAATTTCCGACCGATTGAACAAAAAATCATGTAAATCTATCGTAGATAGTTTGCGTGATTCGCGTACAAAACGTACGGTTTTTCGTGACGGTCGCAATATTTTAGATTTTCATTTGACACCCTACGTCTACGTCAAAATCTGCAATCAAAATGACAGAACATGCAGAACGGTATTTTTCAGAGTTGAACTAACACTGCACCACGATCCCGAAATTTCGACAGAACTCATATAAGTATTAAATGATTAATTTCATACAAAAATCAGCGGGGTTGTATGCACTGGCTACTAACAAATTTGACAGGTAGCTGATTGCGCTGCTGGCTGTTACTAGCAAGCCGTTGGCTAGGCAACCGTTGTTAGGCTGCTAGGAATTATGCAGTGGCCGGCAAAGCAGTCGGTTGGCAGTGATTTATGTGTAGCATGTGGGTTCAAGCACGAGTAGCAATATAAGGTGTGTGTGTGTGTGTGTGTGTGTGTGTGTGTGCGTGCGCGCGCGCTCGTGTGTGTATGTGTGTGTGTGTGATCTTGTCGATTGTCATCGCTACGTACAACGCCTTAAATAACCTGCTTCTTCAGAAGACCGAGGTTTTAATTCAAATACGGACGATTTTAAATCCGTCCTTTTCTGGACGAAAGATTTCATTTTGAGAGTTTGTTTGATTTGAATTTATCTTATATTACTGTTCATGTTCCTACCAATTGACTGACACCGGTGCCTAAAACATTTTAAGTTTTCTCTTCGTTGCATACCTGACGTTATGTACATTTTTCAAATGGCAAATGGCTGCCATCACGAAAAATTGAAAGGGCGGACGCTAATAATTCGATCAATTCATGATTGATTTATTTTTTAGATTTTCGTTCTTTACTACTAGAGGTTACACGTTCATTTAAAAAAAATGGCATACAATCAATTGCGCTGTTGTGTGTTGGTGATTCTCCCTCAAGCGAGCTCAGGTCCAAAGTGTCGTCGTTCGCGGGTATTGTGGGTGAAGATATGCTAGTATCTAGAACTAGATTTTAGAGAAAAATACCACAACCGTGCCAAAGTGAATTTTGATTCGGTGTTCAGGATTAGTTTGTAAATTAATCAGTGCAAGAAGAGTGTATTAGACACACATATCATGTTACTACCGGAAGGTTTCCGACACGTCGGCGACGGACGGGTTGATGTGGACGAGTGCCGACGGCAGCAGCTGCAGTCCAGCAACACTTGGCCATCTAGGATATCGAGTAGAGCTGGTTTGCAAAGCAACAACTAATTTATTTCTACCATATTTTGAAGATAATATGTAATATCCTGTTTATTTCATTTTGTCTATTTCGTTTTGTTTTGTTTTTCGTTATGCTTGTCTCTTTTCAGTAACATTGGAGCGGCACATTGCTTTTGGCGAAAAGTGCTACATATTTTCAGCGTATCGTTAACCAAAACGAACCCTGCTGCTAACCTTTCCCCAACTATCCAACATCCCAGAGATTTCTCGTGGAAGTGCAGAGGATTTCTCGGCTTCCTTCAAAGCGAGTATCATGTCAACACGTTCCTTCCCATTCCCTACTTGACCAGCATTCGGACACGGCCGGCGCCGGTATTGCTTTGTAATGGGTCACCAGTTTTTACACATTGAAGATGCATGTTAGTCCCAAACATCATCTGTTGGTTCTTTGTGAAATACAGCTGATCTGGCAATAACGGAATTGCATCCGTGGGCAGTCAATCATGCTCATGCTCATGCTTTACTACTAGAGGTTACACGATTGCCATTTTATTTACTGAAGTATTTAAAGTTTTACAAATAAAACATGAAAAAAATACGCGTACATATTCTTCAATAAGTTTGCACTGCACATTCCAATGAGTACTGTTATGAACAGTTGTTCTAATGCAGTGGTGCTCATCCTGCGGCCCGCGGGCCGCATGCGGCCCGCCAAGGCGGCAAATGCGGCCCGCGATAGCATTTGAGAAATATGAGAACTTCATTGAATATATAGCTATTTGCTGTTCGATTTGAGCTGCATTTCTTACTGTGCAATAATTGTGATTCTCATAGTTGTATGTGAACAATTTTCACCGTGCTTGTTACACAGATGATGAATGACCAAAAAGGCGGGATAGAAAGAAAGAGAGAATGCAGTCATATTTTCGCACCCGCAACCACAGGTTCATTCACTTTCACCATTCAGTGTCTGTTGTCAATTGGTTCCGTTCTGTAGTCGCGTGCGTAGTTCTGAGAAGTTTCGAGCAATTATTCAGTGAAAATGGAAGCCAGCACTAGCAAAAAACGGAAAGTGGCTGATGAAGCACGTGTTTTCCAGGAGAAGTGGTCTGAAATGTTTTTCTTTACGTGCATTAATCAAAAACCGGTGTGTATGATTTGCAACGAAGCTGTTGCAGTTATGAAGGAATTTAATGTGAAGCGTCACTACGAGTCGAAACATGCGTCAAAAATGGATAAATATGTCGGTGTGGCGCGGGCTGAAAAATTTGCTGAGTTCAGGGGAAATTTGAGCAGCCAGCAAAACTTTTTTGTGAGAAGAAAGCAAGAAAACGAGTTGTGCACAAAGGCAAGTTTCATTATCGCAGAAAAACTCGTTTCCCATTCGAAGCCATTTTCTGATGGCGAGTTTGTTAAGGAATGTATGGAAGCTGTGGTTCAAATGATTTGTCCCGAAAAAAGTCGCATCTTTGCGCAAGTGAGTTTGTCGCGGGCGACCATCACCAGGCGGGTTGAAGACATTGCTGAAAATTCTTGTGTTGAGTTTGAAGGAAAAAGTTGCCAGCTTTGAATTTTATTCAGTGGCGCTGGATGAGAGCACGGATATATCTGACACAGCTCAATTGGCAGTTTTTATCCGCGGCATATCTAAGAAATTTGAGGTGACTGAGGAATTGGCAAGCCTTTTCCCCATGAAAGGAACGAGAAAGGGCATTGATATCTTTAATGCTCTGTGCGCTGTTATAGAAAAGTTTGATCTACCGCTGAAGAAAATGTCCGGAGTTGTTACCGATGGAGCTCCCGCTATGTGTGGTATGTATTTTGTTTTCCATCTTATTTAAATTATTCAAGCTTATACCGCAGTGTAAAGACGTGCAAGCTCCTTAAAATTCTTGCCTAAAATGTTGTGCTTTTTTGAACGTCGCCTTTTGACAGTACTGGCATTATCACATTTATTATGGACATTTGATGTATTTGGCGCTGGCATCAGGCCGTAAGTTTATTTACTTCTTACTTGATGGGTTGCATACAAATTGATGCAAAATATTCAGCTTTATCAGATTTACGGCCTTGGAAAATTTAGTACCAAGGATGGTGTTAAATTTTAGGTATTTTTCTTCATACATTTATGTATGATTAAATTTATTTATTTATTTATGAATTATGTTTGAGCTTGTTTGTCTGTTCTCTGTGCTTACTCATTTTATTACTGAAAAAAAGTTTATTCATAGGAAAACATGAAGATGCAATTGCCCATCTTCGAAAATTACCAGAAGTGTCAGAGCAATTCTCCCAGTACCATTGCATCGTGCACCAGGAGAACCTCTGCGCCAAAAGCGTGGGATTCAAAGATGTCATGAAAGATGTCATCAAAATAGTTAATTTCATCTGATCGCACGCATTGAACCATCGAGAATTTCAGGTTCTTCTAGTAGACACGGATGCAGAATATGGTGACGTACCATATTATACTGAGGTACGTTGGCTGAGCAGGGGAAAGGTGCTGCGACGCGTATTTGATCTTCGGAAAGAAATCGTCGAATTCATGGAGAGCAAAGGTAAATCAGTGAGATTTTTCGATAACTCCGCATTACACAGACAGATCTGGCTTTCCTGACTGACATTTCAACGCACCTGAACGATTTGAATTGAAGTTTCCAGAGGTAAAGGCAAATTGGCGCACAGCATGTTTAATCAAATCAGTACATTTGAAAACAAACTCGAGTTGTGGGAGAAACAGATGAAAATTCTAAATTTTGCCCATTTCCCTACTCTCGGGAAATGCAATGTTACGTTGACTAAAAAATACGTTGACGCACTCCAAACAATGAGAAATGATTTTCTCGTAGATTCGGAGATTTCAAAGCGCATGACAAAATTCTAAAACTTTTTTCTGCTCTGAATGGAATGATTGATGCTGAACAAGCCCCAGATAATATCCAAATGGAACTAATTGAGTTACAGTGCGACACGGAACTGCGAGAAAAATTTGATCGACATGATTTGTTGGAGTTCTATGCCAAATTTGTTCCGGAAGAGCGCTTCCCAGAGCTGCGAAATCATGCTCTTTTCGTAGCTTCTTTGTTTGGATCCACATACATTTGTGAACAACTGTTTTCCGTGATGAAGCAAGTAAAGTCAAAAGCAAGAAATAAGATAAGTGATACAAATTTGGACAATTTATTGCGTATTTCGACCTCTAGCATGAAGGCTAATCTCGATTAGGTTGCTCAAGAAAAGTGTAAGTGAATTATATATTAAAATGCGAAAAGTTTTTCTTATTGATTTTCAAATAAATTGAATGTGATATAAATCTACATTTTGTTGTTTGTAATTTTTTTTATTTTGGAAGAAAGAGCATTGCTTTACATTTCAGGTACATCTACTAGTAACGTGTCCTCAAAATATGCTGTTTTTTATTAATTATTTTAAGCCATTAAAAATAACTCATTACGGCCCGTGGCATTGGCGCAAAATTTCATTTTGGCCCGCTGCAAGCATCTACCTGAGCACCACTGTTCTAATGTGTTAATGATTCGCGTTAGATAGAGGAAAACATAAATTTTGAGAAACAGTGAAAGTGAGAATAAGTACGATGGCTAATCGTTTTGACGCTAACCGTATGGGCAAATTTCGGAAGCGCGTTCATATCGAACACATATATATATATATAGATATATATATATATATATATATATATATATATATATACATACATTTGATTTATATATATAGGAGATACATATATATATATATATATATATATATATATATATATATATATATATATATATATATAGTATATATATATATATATATATATATATATATATATATATATATATATATATATATATATATATATATATATATATATATATATATAAATATAGGGTGTTCGGTTCCTTAGCGCAAATATTTTAAGGGGCGATAGAAGATCATATTTGAAGAAAAAAAATGTTCTACGCATATGATCAAATCTCAAAAACCACGAAGTTATTAAACTTTTTCTGTTTTGGTCTATGCTTGCCAGAAATTGGCTCTAACTCTAAAACCATGCCATCAAACAAAAAACTGTTACCTTTATCGGATAGTTTGGTAAATTTCCAACTTAAAAGCGTCCTTTTTTACTTTCTGTAAGTTGCATTTAGACACATTTCAGGGATAAACGAATCTAAAACTTTTTGTTTTTCTGCGGATTTTCCCTTATTATTTCAAAAAATACGTAATAAAGTTTATTGTTTTGTCTAACCAAAAGATGCCTCTCAAACCGCTCTACAACTCTTTTTGACACCAACTTTCTATCTTGTTTAGTTTTGTCGCAAATTTGTACTTAACACATCTGGTTGGGTCGTTAATCAATGGTTGCGTAAAACACGAATTCAACCCACCGTGCGTTGCTGTTGACGTCTGTTTGCAGCGCGCATAGCACACTTGATCGCCACGTGGAGTGACGGTATGAAAAGTGTGACAAAAAAAACAATGCTGCGGACGGTTCAATTGAACGCATGATGAAAATTGAAAATGTCCTTTTTTCTCGATACCATTGTACATTGAACTTGTTCATTGAACTAATTAGGTATTTTCCAATGATTATTCAAATTAAAACACTGATCTTCGTTTCTTTCATAAATTTATTTCAATAGTTGCTCAATGTGTCCTCCATTTTCTTGGATGCAGTACATGATCCTCCTTCCGGTCTCTTCCACAAGGTTAATATTATTCATTTTCTCTTGTATCTTTCAGGCAGCAATAAAAATTCGGTCAATTAGCTGTTCCTGCAAGTATTGATTGTCGCCGAATACACCTCTTCCTTCATGCACCCCCATAAAAAGAAGTCCATGGAGTCAAATCCGGACTCCTTGGGGGCCAGGAATCGGCCCATTCCGTCCAATCCACGGTTCTCCGATAGTTGGCGTTCGAAAATGTCCTACCGCATTTGTGGAATGAGGTGGGAGCTCCGTCCTGTTGAAACACCAAGCGCCGTCTCCACAGCAAGATGGGACATCCTCCAGCAAGATTGGAAGCTCGTTCTCTAAAAATTCCAAATACTTCACACTGTTTAGCGAACCTTCGATAATGTACGGCCCGATGAGCTGTCGGTCAATTATACCGGCCCATACATTAACGGAAAACCGGTACTGTGTTCTTGTTTCTTTGACCACTCTTGGGTTTTCAATTGCCCACGTGTGGTCATTGTGGGATATTGAAGTATCCTGCACGGGTAAAGGTGCACTCGTCCGTCCAAGAGGATGCTTTTCGAGAAAAATGCATCCTCATCCCTTTTCGCTGTCATAATCCTGCTGAACTCAAGCCGGAGTGGTTTATCTCTTTCCAGAAGCTCCTGAACTTGCAGCGTATGAAACGGATGCATATTCTCTTTGTTTAAAACGTTCCATACGCTCCAGTGAGAGACCGGTAACTGAGCTGCAACTCGCCTTGTACTGGTTTTGGGATCGTTTCTCACAGTTCTTAAAATTCTCTCCTCCATGGCCGGCGTCAGCGACCGGCGGGGCTGGTCGGCTTGAGTTGCAGTCCAAAATAACGTTCCATTCCGGAACCGACGGTGTGTAGACGTGAAGGTTCCTGTCTCAACGTAATGTTTACAAACTAAACATCTTACACACTTGTATTATTTTTACATACTTGCGTTTGGCAGTCGACGGTTGGGAAATCTGCGTCCATATTCTAGTTGGGCTCTCGTTGCCACACAGTTGGCAAAACCGTAACAGAGATGAATATCCGCCAGCTCTTCTGGAGAATACATGTTTGTTTTCTGCCAGCTGTAAATTTCTGTTTAGATTTTTCTTCTTTCATACCGTCACTCCACGTGGCGATCAAGTGTGCTATGCGCGCTGCAAACAGACGTCAACAGCAACGCACGGTGGGTTGAATTCGTGTTTTACGCAACCGTTGATTAACGACCCAACCAGATGTGTTTAGTACAAATTTGCGACAAAACTAAACAAGATAAAAAGTTGGTGTCAAAAAGAGAGTTGTAGAGCGGTTTGAGAGGCATCTTTTGGTTAGACAAAACAATAAACTTTATTACGTATTTTTTGAAATAATAAGGGAAAATCCGTAGAAAAACAAAAGTTTTAGATTCGTTTATCCCTGAAATGTGTCTAAATGCAACTTACTGAAAGTAAAATGGACGCTTTTAAATTGTAAATTTACCAAACTATCCGATGAAAGTAACAGTTTTGTGTTTGATGGCATAGTTTTAGAGTTAGAGCCAATTTCTGGCAAGCATAGACCAAAACAGAAAAAGTTTAATAACTCAGTGATTTTTGAGATTTGATCATATGCGTAGAACATTTTTTTTCTTCAAATATAATCTTCTATCGCCACTTAAAATATTTGCACCAAGGAACCGAACACCCAGTTCAAAATATGAGTTAACTTTACTCAGTCGTGGTTTACGCTACAACTCAAATTCTGCATGAGTGCCCCTGCAATCCTTATGAGCACTCAAGCTGAATTTGGACGCTAACGGACCATTGTGGCTCCAGTTCTAGCGTAAACCATGGCTGAGTAAACCCTAACAATGTTGGTCTCTGCTTTTAAACAATTTGAGGCTGATTTATAGTTCTTACATTTAATAGGTCAGAATTGGACCAGCCTCCCCTACTTTTGATGGGTACAATACTTCACAAATGAAACTAGATTTGTTAACATGGTTATCATGAATTTATTAGGAATAAGTTTGATAACTTCAATGAAATGATTCCCGCAGTTATTTTGAAGTGATGGAAAATGATGCTCATTCCATGTGTGTATAGGCAAAAAACTTGAAATTTTCAAAAAATTTAACTCAAAAACGGCTCGATGAACATTTGAGATTTTTTGATATGTTATGTAAAAATGTTTGAATATTAATTAAAAAATATAAAAATAAATAGTCGTTGTGGTCCAACTTTTTGAAAATCATAAAAAACAAATATATTGACCATTTTAGCAAATTTGAGTACATTAATTATTAATGTATATAAATTCGCTTAATTTTTCTAAAAATGTTTTCACAAACTCTTCTGCATTGAATTAAGATGACAACGATCTGTTTGCTTCTATTGTTTAAATTCTAAGGAATCGATATTTTGAAGAAAATTCATCAGGTCATTCTCCAGTGTCTGCGTACCCGGGCAATGATCACAGGTTTTCAATCAATATTTCTCTGTAGGATTTTCACAGAGTATTTTTAAAAACAAGTCATGATACGTTTTAAAATGGTTAGGAATAAGTTCCTTAACCTTAAGGGTTTTAAACATTAATTTAACATTCTGATGATAAATGCATACGCAGACAGTATGCGTTCCACTTGAACCAGCCAGAATTCAAATTTTTGAGCGGCTACTGGAAAACATTGAAAATCCAATTTAAAAAGTAGGATATTGCTCTTTGAAAATTAAACACGGTTCAGAAACGGTGAGTTTTTGATTTTCATATTCTAGATAAACTGCACTTGGAGTTGCTGGCTCGTTTTCTTTCTTGATAAAGTCTGCAATAGCAGGTATTACAAAAGTAGGAATAGCTTTTATCCAACTTTGTTCTCCTTTCCACTGCATAACCATATAGTTTAGGAGTTGGTTTCCTATTAATCTAAACATGGCAATTTGAGCAGTGGTGCTCCATTGTATTAAACATTTCTTTAGTAAGGTTTCAGTTCGGTTCACTCTACAGACTACTCAGACGTGTCCCTGCAATTCTTATGAGCACTCATGCTGAATTTGGACGCTAACGGACCATTGTGGCTCCAGTTCTAGCGTAAACCATGGCTGAGTAAACCCTTGCAATGTTTGTCTGTGCTTGTAAACAATTTGAGGCTGATTCAAAGATCTTACATTTAATGGGGTCAGAATTGGACCAGCTTCCCCCACTTTTGATGGGTACATTACTTCACAAATAAAACTAGATTTGTAAACATGGTTATCATTTATTTATTAGGAATAAGTTTGATAACTTCAATGAAATGATTCCCGCAGTTATTTTGAAGTGATGGAAAATGATGCTCATTCCATGTGTGTATAGGCAAAAAACTTGAAATTTTCAAAAAATTTAACTCAAAAACGGCTCGATGAACATTTAAGATTTTTTTATATGTTATGTAAAAATGTTCGAATTATTATAAAAAAATATAAAAATGAATAGTCGTTGTGTTCTAACATTTCGAAAATCATAAAAAAACAACTATATTGACCATTTAAGCGAATTTGAGTACATTAATTATTTTAAACAATATTTTTAATAAAATCAACAAATAATAATCTTTTTATTTATAAAAACATTGCAAATCGATTCAGCGGTTCAGAAGTTATGATTTTTTTGAAATAAAAAATTTCGAAAAATGTCGCTGTATCGAACATGATCACCCTAATAAAAAAATAAAAAAATACGGGTCTTATTATTTTCAATGAAGAACATACCAAGCGATTTTGAGCAAAATCGGAAAACTTTTTTTTTCAACTCTATTCTTTTCCCGTGGAATCGCTGTATATATATATATATATATATATATATATATATATATATATATATATATATATATACATATATATATATATATATATATATATATATATATATATATATATATTTATATATATATATACATATATATATATATATATATATATATATATATATATATATATATATATATATATATATATATATATATATATATATATATATATATATATATATATATATATATATATATATATATATATATATATATATATATATATATATATTTATATATATATATATATATATATATATATATATATATATATATATATATATATATATATATATATATATATATATATATATATATATATATATATATATATATATATATATATATATATATATATTTATATATATATATATATATATATATATATATATATATATATATATATATATATATATATATATATATATATATATATATATATATATATATATATATATATATATATATATATATATATATATATATATATATATATATATATATATATATATATATATATATATATATATATATTTATATATATATATATATATATATATATATATATATATATATATATACAGCTGATTCCACTATGAAAAATAAATTGAAAAAAATTTTCAATTTTACTCAAATTTGGCCCCTGTTAATGAATACATTTTATTAAGTGATCATATTCGACTCTGGCGACATTTTTCAGGTATTTCAAAATCATAACTTCTGAACCTGAATCGTGCAATGACAAAGTTATTGACTGTTGATTTTATTAAAGTAATTTTAAAGTAATTAATGTATAACTCAAATTCTTAAATGATGTCAGTATAGTTGTTTTTATGATTTTGAAATCATGAAGCGATATTCATTTTATGAATTTTTTATAATAATTCGAACATTTACATGGCATATAAAAATCTTAAATGCTAAATCGAGCCATTTTGGTAGAATTTTGAAATTTCAAGTTTTATACGCATGGAATGGTAATCATTTTCCATCCTTCAAGTAACTGCGGGAATCATTTCATTGAAGTTATCAGATACAATAAATGATGATAACCAGCTGTTGATCTAGTTTGTACTGTGAGTAATGGCCGCCATCCAGAGATGGGAAACTGTCAATTCTGACTACACGTGGAAATGTATGGATCTTTGAATCGAGCTCATTCAATTTGCAAGCAGTTCGACATTGCAGGGTTTACTCGGCCATGGTTTACGCTGGGAATGAATTTTACGTTGGCGTCAAATTCGGCGTAGTCTTTCATAAATTGCATGTGATTACATCCTGTCTGTAGATGAACCCTGATGAACTGCTACTGAAATGTTGTAATGGTACCAGCAGCCAGGTATGTGTTTAGATTAATGAGCCAACTCACAAATATGGTTATGCAGTGGAAGGTGGATAAACTATTCCTACTGTGTACCTGCTATTTGAACTTGTAGAGAAAGCAACAGTGCAGTTATCACAGAATATGGCTTCACCGTTTCTGAGCCGTGTTTATTTTCAGGCAATATCGCACAGAATTGGGTCAATGTTTCCAGTAACCACATCTCAATTGAATTCTGTATGCTGAATAGACGCATACTATCTGCGTATCATTTATCATCCGTGTTAAATTAATGTTTAAAACCCTTAAGGTAAGGAACTTATTCCCTAACCGTTACAAAACGTATCATGAACTGATTTTTAAAATACTGTGAAAATCGAAAAAATGACGATTGAAACCTGTGATCTGCCGGTACAGAACACTAGACCTGATAATTTTCTTCAAATATCGATTCCTTAGACGCTGAAGCAATGAAACAAGCAGATCGTTGTATAAATCTTAATTCAATGCAGAAAGGATTTAATGAAAACATTTTAGAAAATTAAGCGAATTTATATACATTAATAATTAATGTACTCAGAACCTAACAAAATGGTCAATGTCTTATTTTTTATGATTTTCAAAGTTGGACCCTTGACTAATATTTTTATATTTTTAATTAAATATTCAGAGCACATAACATATCAAAAATCTCAAATCTGACCGTTTAGTTAAATTTTTGAAAATTTCAAGTTTTTAGCCTATACACATGGAATGAGCATCATTTCCATCCTTCAAACTAACAGGAATCATCAGGCAATGTCATGATAACCATGTTAGCTAAATCAGTTTCATTTGTGAAATGTGCCCATCAAGTAGGGGAGAGCACAGTCAATTCTGACACAGCCAAATGGGAACTATAAATCAGCCTCAAGTATTTAAACGAGACCAACATTGTTAAGTTTCTCAGCCATGGTTTACGCTGGGGCTGGGCCTTAATGTCCGTTAGCATCCAGATTCAGCGAGGTGCTCATACTTGAGATATCTGAGTGGTGTAGCGACACATTTAGTAAGTTAACTCATGTACGAACTGTCTTCGAATTCCATAGTGCAAATAACACAGATGGCGATAAGATATATTTGAAGAAAAATGTTCTACGCATATGATCAGATCTCAAAGAATCACTGATTATTAAACTTTTCTGTTTTGTCCAATAACTGCCGAAGTGTCTAACTCTAAGGCTATGCCGTCAAAACGCAAGAACTTGTACTCGTCGGATAGTTTGGTGAGTTTACAGTTTAAAGCGTCCGTTTACTTTCGTGAAGTTGCATTTAGACATTTCGGGATGAAACGAATCTAAAACTTCGTTTTCAACGGATTTTCCTTCAGTATTTCAAGATACGTATTAAAGTTTATTATTTTGTCTAACCAAGATGCCTCTCAAACCGCTACTGCAACTCTAACGACGCAACTTTTTATCTTGTTTAGTTGTCTGAAATTCAACGCTAAACACATCTGGTGGGTCGTTAATCAACGGTTGCGTAAAACACGGGTGAAAAAAAGAACCGTGCATTATACGCTTGATCGCCGATGAAGATGGTGAAGAAACAAATGAAGGCTAATATCTCTGTTAACAATGTGAAGCAAGTGAAATGTGCAAATTGATGTTTAGTTCTGGACCTTCGTCTGATAAATTGACACGGACTGCAGCTCCGTAGCCCGCCGATAGTACAGATGTGTGATGAGTTAGCAGTCTCCTTTAGATGGAACGTTTTAAATGAGATAAACTGCAGTTCAGGAAGCGAAATATCAGCAATTTTTCTCAGCTGGTTGGACATGCACACAGCAACCGTGACTGAAGTGTAGTGCCGTCAGCAGTTATGTTGAAGCGGAAGTAGAACGTATCTTGATCCCATGAGCGTGGTGATAAAATGGCGTCCCAGTAGACAGTACCAATCGGATACAGGCGAAGTATGCATTGCGAGCAACTGAAATTGCTGCTAGTGTATTATGAAACTGTCTGCATCAGAAAATGGGCGTTGTGATGTGAAATAAGTGTTAATTTAATGTCGGCGTTCAATGAACAAGTTAATCCTTTTCAGTGTCATGCCGAACCGTCACTGTCGCACCGTCATTAATCAACGCTGCCAAACAGTCGTTGCAACGTTACTGACCGCCAAACAAGGTGAGCTTGAAGGAGGCATCTTAGACCAAAACAAACTATTGAAATTGGCAAGGAAAATCTGTGGTTATATTAAATGCAACTTTGAAAGGACGCTTTTAAACAGGTACCAAGCTATCATTCAAGGTAACAGTTTTTATTTGATGGCATGGACTAGAGTAGAGCCAATTTCTGACAGCATAGACAAAGACAGAAGAGATGAAACTCGTGGTTTGAATTTGATAAACAACCAAATATGATCTATCGCTATATATTTGCGCTAAAGTGAAAGTACCTATGATATATATATATATATATATATATATATATATATATATATATATATATATATATATATATATATATATATATATATATATATACATATATATATATATATATATATATATATATATATATATATATATATATATATATATATATATATATATATATATATATATATATATATATATATATATATAAATATATATATATATATATATATATATATATATATATACTTTTTTTATAATATCTATATATATATATATATGTGTTCGATATGAATAACTCAAAACTATATACGAACAGTCAATACATCATTCTCACTCACTGTTTCTCCAGATTTATGTTACCTCCTCTATCTAACATAAATCGATACCTGACAAATTGATGATATGACAGATATCTTGCAGCAGACAAATGGTACAGCATAGCTGATCTAATAGTAATGAGCTAAACAATTAATAAAGCTGGCATATTTGAGGACGCGTTACTGTACCTGAAATAAGCAATGCTCTTTCTTCCAGATAAAGGAATTACAAACAGAGAAACAGAATGTAGATTTATATCTGTCAATTTATTTGAAATCAATGGAAAACTTTCTGCGTGCTATGTAAATTCATACGCGCAACGGGCAATGCAATCAGTTAGCCTTCATGCTAGGTATCGAGAATACTGTGGAGCTGTCCCAAATTTGTATCCTTGGCACTGACACTGCTATCATCAGGCTGGTGTTCACAAATCGTATGTGGATCCAGACAGAGCAGAGAAAGTTTCGCGGCTCCAGGTTTGATTTGACATGGGGCTCCAGTAGTCGTGTC